>PVIR01040906.1:0-13053 GCA_004026965.1 Petromus typicus
TACTTAAATGGACATACCTTGAGGATATCCTCATAAGTGAAATAAATAGGGCACAGATAGGTACATATCACATCTTTTCTCTGGTATGAGAAAATAAAGATGTAATGAGTCCTAGCATTGTACGTTATATATTGTGAAATATAAAATGCTCAATGTAAATAGGGTGAAGGGGGAAAATGTTGAGATTGTAACAAAAAAGTAAAGAAACAAATTTTATGTATATGGGGGGGTGGTATGGGGGGTAGGGTTATGGGAAAAAAATGAGAATTAAGTTGTGTCTTATACTGGTACAAATCCCCATTATGGAGTGCAATCATGATGTGTATATTTAATGTACCAATAAAGATAATTTTTAAAAAAAGTCTGGGAATGTAGCAAAGTACAAAGTCCCTGGGTTAAATATCCAGTACCTCAGAAAAGAAAAAAATAAATAAAGGGATGAAAACTCTGTCTACATTTTTTTTTCTGGATGTTGGTTATAATATGTTCAGTTTGTGAAATTTTATTGATCTGTACACAAATGATCTCAGGCCCTTTTCTATGTAAATTTCATAAAAACAATCTTTTCTTTTTAAATATAGATATCAAAAACAGAATTAGAACTATGGTTTTTTTCTGTTTTTGTTTTTTCTAGTACCAGGGATTGAACTTAAGACCTTGTATTTGCATGGCAGGTGTGATGCCACTGAACTCAATCCTCAGCTGGAACCATTGTTTTATTTCCTTTGAAGGACAGTCAACACCATGTTTAGTATCAGAGTGGGCATCACCAGTGAGGCCCCCATCACTTAATTCCTACCACACTGGCTGTGTGAAGAAGCTCAAAATCTAACAATTATTTGCCTAGGTTTAAAGTAAATTGTATGCATTTTCAATCTACTCCTTTGGATTATTTGAGATTATATTCCATGTACACGGGAAGAAAGGGCACTTTGATGAACTTAAAGATGCTTGTTTAATTCAATTTTCTTCACTGGGATAAAATACCTAGTACCCATAATTTAAAGGTGGAAAGTTTTATTTTGGGCTCATGTCTTTTAGAGGATTCGGTTCGTTGCAGACTGTCTCCAAGGAAAGCATGCTGGGTTGGACTGCTAGAGGGAAGCTGCTCACACCGTGGTGACCAGGAGATGGGAGCCAAGGAGAAGGTCAATGGAGACGGTGTGGAGCTTTCCCAGTGAGGCTTTCAGGGACTGAACTCCGATCAGGTTCCGCTTCCTAACAGCAGGTCAGTCATGGGCACGATCCAGGCACTTTCCAGAATCTCCATCTCTTATAACATGAGTCTTGAAGGAGACGTTCTAGATCCACACCACACCAGTGTCAGACACTGTCAGTCCTGCAGCATCCAGAATAATATATACATACAGTTCAGATCAAGGTGAGCTGGTTGCCCCATACACTGATCCAGTGTCAACTGGACTGAGCCAGTTTTATCTAGCTAGAAAACTTTTTCTCTGGAATAACTCCATCACTTTGGAAACAACAGATTTATTTTTTGGCATTACCTTTATTACTTTAGTAACCTGATAGATTAATTGTATTCCCAAAGTTCTTATCGTCATTTGCCATCAACCAAGAGAAATTAAGATCCGACTATATGAACATGTTCAGACATCTTTGAGTGGAGGTTTCTGTCTCTCTCCTGTGGTTCATATGTCCGCTTTTACTTCATTTTACCCTTTAACTCTGCGACACATACCATTGAATCTAAATCAACAGTTGTAGGTCTGTCTACTCATATTTTCCTTCTATCCCAGCCAAGATCTGAGAACACATGGATTTTTATCTTTTCCAAAGTAATTTCTGCAAACAAAAATTACCCCTTACTTCTAACATAAAAACATACTTTTAATATCTTGGGTCTTTTATTTCCCAGGAGATGACATTCCACTATAGATCAGGTACAAGCATATTCTATCAGAACCCATAATTAGAAATGAAATTGCTTCCAGACAAGTATTTTCTCCCCTCTAGCAGAGCAGTTTTACCTTTACTTGTATGCTTGAAGAGAAACAGCCTAATTATCAACTGAAAATGAGTAACCTGAGCTCCCGCTGCTGTGGAGCTTGCATTTCCGTTGCTCTATTTTTCTCATCAATGAGGCAAGTGTAGCATAAGCCTGTGAGATACAAAAGTCAGAAATAAAAGTGAGACTGGAAGTTCAGCCCTATTGATGGCTGTGTTAGGCAGGACACTGTGACAGCAGCCACATCACTGTCTGGGAAGTTAAAGGACTGGCATTTGTGAGAGTGGAATGTCATGACCAAGAAAAAGAAGTAGTATATCATATGGCATAGAATTATATATTCCTGAAGAATTAAATGCAATGAAAAGCACTAAATGGATAACAATAATAATTTGACACTGATGTTGGAACTAGGGCTTTTGTAATGAATTGCCCCCTCCAGCTCTTCTTATTTTTGTGTTGAGATCGTATCTCATTAAATCCACTCAATCACCAGGTCTGGTTCAAACTTGTATTCCTTCTTCCTTCCCGATCCTCCACCACCCAGACTGACCTGTGACTTTTCTTTGATAAATGAAATGTTCTGGGTTTGGTGTCATCATTAATAATTACATTTACTGTAGGAATGAAAGCAGAAAGAGACCTTTTACCATTTTAAATTAGTACACCAATTCAAAAATAAAATTGATGTTTTGTTTCATTTCATTTCCATTGCAATAAATCAGCTCTGAAAACAATCAATTTAAAAATTTTTCAAAGTATATGGATTTCAAAGTGTACGAATGAGAAAAAAAAATGTGAATGATCCCATATATGCTTTCTTTAGTTAGCTAACATGTGGAAAAGATAGATGTCTGTCAACAGATTTTCAGTACATGGATCTTATTTTCTGAGAAAGGATGAAGTTCATGAATTAAAAGCATGTGACTTTTAATGACAAATATGGCCTCATTATCAGAGAATAAGGAAAATTCACCTCAAGTGTCCTAGTTACTTTCCTTGTTTCTGATACAAAATACCAAATACCCAAAGTTAAAAGAAGAAAGATTTACTTCAACTCCCAGTGTGTAGAGGTTTCATTTCAGAAATGGCTGGATGCAAGGCAGGGTGGCATAAGAGAGGGCACTGCAGAGGAGGAACAGTACATGGCACGTGTCAGGCGAGATAGGCAGAAGGCAGCACAAACAGCAGCAGTGGCAAGAGCTACACTGCTTCTCCCTTTTGGGTAGTGGCAACCACACCCAGGTGGGGCCCTTCCTTATGGACCCTCTCAGTCCCCACACCACACCCTAATCCCACCACCCATGACCCCTCTCACCTGAGTGCATAAGACTTTAGGGGGACATTAGATACAAGCTGTGACCCTGATAATGTCACATTTAATTGTAAAGCTTTCTCTCAAAGGATTCACCAGACAAGTGCTTTCAGTAAGGAAAATCAAAACTATTTAATTCTTGTTAAGTGGGTTGAATTTTCTTATTCTCTGAATATTTCTCACTCACGAGTTTACTACTTCAGTACTGGGTTGCTGCTGGTGCAGGTTGATTTAATCTGAGAAACAAAGCAAATATTTGGAAATGCTACAGACTGCAAGGTTAATGCTTTCACAGAGCTGAAATAAAACATTAATCTAGTTGTCTTGTTTAATATTTGCCTCTTTTAGTTCTCCTAAACATTGTAGATCCTGTCTAATAAATTTTCTTTTAGTAAGTTATTGATTATATTTTTAACCTTTGGGAACTAGGTTTCTGTTTTAGCATAATGCATTTCGGTTGAGCTATATATTAATGCCATCATTGAGCATCTGTAAAGTCCTTCATGGATAATTTATATTTTTACTAGATGTGCTCAGAGAGTAATTTATTGAAAAGACAGTCCATTGCATAATTATGAAATAACATGGGTGACCTATTTTTCTCATTTGAAATCTTTCTATATTGATTCCATTTAACATATCTTTGTTTTCTTCATTAAATCTCAAAATACATCAGCTTCAACTTAAAGTGTAATAAAGAAAATAGTAGGGGCAAAAAATCATTTCCAATGCACTTGATTTCAAAATTTGTCTAAACTTTGAGGAGAGATAGCAGTATTCCACTTTGTGAGCTAACCTCTGAAGGAAACTTTCCTCAAACATTAATTTAATCATACAAATGGAACAAATATCTAATTAAAGACAGCAATATTGATATAAATGCTTTTTGTATTTAATGAAAAGTGACATATATATACATATATATACACACACACACACACATACATATATATATATATATATATATATATATAACAATTATTCTAGCTGAAAAAGAAGTATTCCTCTACTACACATTTAGCAAGTAAAGAAATCTCTCCAATTACCATAGCCAACAATTAATTGCTCTCTGTAGTTTTTAGGTCATGATGGTCTAAGATTGGGGAAAAAAAACCCACTTAAAAAAAGTTCTATGTTGTAAGGCATACATGTAAATGAATTGGAGACCACATCATACAGAGAGGACCTACGATTATGGTGCTGCAGCTCTCCAAGTACTTATCATTTAAAAGACAAAAATGACCAAATGTGAAGTGTTATCCTGAATTGACCTCTGTCCAACTGAGGAAACTTATTTCTATCCTTTTTTTGCATTTCATTTTGATCTTTGGAAATTGCAACTAGAGGAAAGAAAAGAGAAGCAAATCAGGGGCTGCAGCAGGTAAGTGAGACATATGTGTGAGAGGCATTTCAGAGAACTCTAGGATTGAGAGAGAAGCTCAGAACTGGAGGAAGATGTACACATGACTTCAACTTACAAATCAACCATGAGCCAAAATAATTTTAAAAGGAATTATAAACTGGATGGTGATAGGTGGATAGGAAGTTACTTTTCGATTAGGAAAAAAATAGTTTCTATAAATTCTGTGAAAGGAAATTATAAAGTAGCCGGCCTTTTGATAGCACACTGCTATTAGCATGAGTGATCAAAAACAGATATAGAAATGTCCTTGCAGGGAGAATGTATGTAACAACTGAAATACGAAAGATAAAAGAGTCAAAATACTCAGCAGAATGAGAGTGTGGCACGTGCAGATTAATATCAACTGTTTTCTAAGCATTCTGATGGTGAGTATAGCACCTCACTGGAAGAACTGAAGCAGAAGGGAACCGATAATGAATACCCTTCTCCAAATGGTGGGTGTAGTGGGAGCAGCCCCTGGATTCCAAGCATTGGGGGAAATCCCTGAGAAGTTTTACCAAAAGAGGCTACTGTTCACATTGAATTTAAAGGTGCAGATATATTCTGTATCAACACAAGAGCTATTGAATTTGATCTGGTGAGGGAAGTCAAACACTTAGATTGGAAATTATAAACTTTAGAAGACTCCTTGACCTGTTGTTAATTTCTAGCTTGATGGTTTTTTGTCATTTTTCACTTTTTCAGAGTCAAGATATCCAAAATACTAAGTCAGGAGAGAGCTTGGGATAAATTACATGACTGAGAACTATAAAACAAGATGTGGAAACAAACAGTCACAAACCCAAACCAACAAAAGCCCAGAGGAAAGAAAAGGAAGCCAAATGTTTCTGGGTAAGTTGCATGAAAATGAGGCTCCAAAGAATATCGATGTGGAAATCTCTACTCTCTACCTCAGTAAACAGTCTTTCAGTGAAGGATATCTCTTTAACCTGGCCATTTGTCACATTTACTATCTGTGTGTCAGACAGCTTGCCTGTTTGCAGGGACTTATGGTAGAGCTGGGAAATAAGGCCCTGACCGATACCTTCCTAGGCCCTCAGAGGCAGAGTAGGCTGCAGCTAGAGTTCTTACCTAATTATATTTCAGATTTTGTATTTGAGTGTTGCAATGTGAAGAGCATGCATGAATTCAGAACCCAATGGGGTCAGACGTCTGTCGCCGTGCCTCTGACTGTCGAGACTGTGTTCTCTTCTCAGAGTAAAGGCTCAGGTCCTGCTCTGTTGACATGACCTTGGCTATTCTTCTTTCTCGCTAACCAACTGCACAGTTGCCAGTTCTCCAAATCTCCTTTTGTAGCCCTTGTATTAATTCTGTGAGATACTATTATCCTTCTTGTCACCTTGTCATAACAATATCATAGTTTCTCACATTTGCACCTAGGAATTCTGACTAACAAACTTGTCAAAGAAGAGACATTGTTGGAACAGTAGGGGACACTGTACTAGTAATAAAGATGCAGAAGCGACAAATCTTGTTTAAGGACGCAGAGCTGTGTTGTAATGGTACTGCTTGGATATTCCACCAAAGCCTCATCCACTCCTCAGTTAGGTTTTGGAAGAGATCTGGACCATGGGGCTGTGTAGCTAAATGTGCATAGGGGGGGTGGTTCTGTTCTGAATTGGGTCCCTGGAGATGAGCCTCCTAGGGTGCATCTCCCCCTGGCCTCCTCCCTGAATTCTCTACTTCCTGGCTGCGGTGAGATGAGCAACTTTTTCTCTTCTAAGCTCCAAGCTGCACTGTACTCTCTTAAGCCAGTGTACCGTGGACTTAATTATGAGCCAAAAAAACACCTCCATTAAGTTGCTGGTGTCAGGTATTTGTGCTTGAGACATAGGTTAATGGAAATGTGACCCTGGAGGGAGCTGCAGCTGCAGGACTAAAACCCTGTCTGTACAATTTACTGTTCACAAAAGGCCTAGCATCATTAGACTTCCTTATTTATCCTTCAAAAACGATAATACTGATTTATATGTTCTTTTGGATGATTAAATATCTTGTATTAATGGTTTTGAAAGTGGAGACAAGCACAAAATTAATTCTTGTATCGTATTTAATTATTGTCATTAGTGATTTGAAATTCTTTTCACACTTTTTTCTGAATGGTAATTAGGAACACACATAAGTGCATGGTAGAGCGGGAGAGTGTGCTCCAGAAATGGATTTGGACACCGAAGACTGAAGCAAGAATCTGAGAAATGAGACTCAAGCCAAGTTTACACACTAAGAAAGGTGTACGGTTTTCTCGGGTAGAGATGGTTTTCATCATTTTTTCTGACCTTGAGTAGATAAGCTGGGAAACCTACCAATACATTTCGTTTTGAAGAAAGGCAATACTCCTAAGAGGCTTCTCCCACCCAGAGACATATGAGGCAAACAGAAACTTAGAGCAACGTAGAGGAAAATGGCTGACTTTCACCCGTACTTGGATGCATGAAATCTTTGCTTCCTCTGATCACTGAAAAGCCTCTGACATCACATTAAGTTTTGCCTTCTTTAAAAAATCTTCACGTGAGTCCTTCTCAGACTTGTAAAAGGGAGCATTGAAGAGAAATGTGTCTGAAGGTCAGAGGTATGCTTTCCCAAGTCTGAGAGAAGCAGATCTGACGGGAATCGGTACTATGAGGCAGGCGTGTGGCCTGCAGTCATAAAAATGAGTCACAGTAAAGATCTGTGGTTCTGTTCAGAAGTACACGACCTCCATCCGTCCTGATCATTGGACAGAGTATGAATCCACATGCTTTTAGTCCTTAAAACCCTGGAGTCTCAGGGTGTTGCTCTGACAAAGCTCTTTTGAGTGAACCAGTTCAAGGAGCTTCTTTTTATGAGGGAGAAAAGGAGAGGCTCTCCTGGGGCAAGCTTGGACATGCTCTGGCTCTGCCTTTCTTCTGTAACTCTTGTTGGTTTTTTTTTTTTTTTACACAGGGTCTCGCTTTGTGGTTCAGGCTGGCCCTGAGCTCAGCCTCCAACTCATATCACAGCAATCCTCCTGCCTCTGCCGCCCGAGGGCTGGGATTACAGGCATGAGCCACCACGCCCGGCACTGTGGTATGTGGTACTGGTTGCTGATGGTGTGAGTCTCCACTCCCAGTATTGTTTATGTGGTTACCGGGGATCAAATCCGGGTTCTTGAGCTTGCAAGACAGGGGCGGGAACCATTGAGCTATATCCCCGGCCCCTTGAATTTATATTTCTTTCAAGTAACCTATTTGGTCCAAGCAAGATTTTCTACTTAGGCACAAAGGCTTAATGAGTCTTGAATAAAGCTCTGAATTAATGGGAATACCAGGTCAAAGAGTTTGAATTCCACTCAAGATATCTTACAGAAAAGAACATTTAATGTGCTGAAAAAGATTATGATGTTCAAATAAATCTCTGCTTCTCGCAGTTACAAGACTGGGCAATTTGTTTAGTGTTTACGTAAAACAGGACAATGTGGGCCTAGAAGTGAAGTGCAAAAGTGACACATTTGAAGAAATGCTGCTAAAGTCTATGACCTAAAGCCTGGGTCGGCCAGCTATGAAAGTTCGGCAGCTACTTTTGTAAAGACATTTTCAATGTAACACAGGTGAATAGTTCTGTTAAATATTGTTAGTGGCTGTTGTCTTGGTACAATAGCAGAGGTCAATGGTTGCAAGAGACTGTATAGCCCATGAAATGTATAATGTCTGTTATCTGGCCTCTGGTAGAGGGCTCTGGATCCAAAGAATAATTGTGTTGGATTTGAAAGGAAAAAAAGTGCAAAAGGAAAGCTGTAAAGACATGAGCCTATATACAAGGAATACTTCTATATTGAGATATTTTCCTTCATAGTTTTTGGTATGACTTTTTTTTTTTTTTCAGGCTGGCCCTGAGCTCAGCCTCCAACTCACATCACAGCAATCCTCCTCCCCCTGGCTCCCGAGTGCTAGGATTACAGGCGTGAGCCACCACGCCTGGCACTGTGGTATGTGGTACTGATTGCAGCTGGGGTGAGCCTCCATACCCAGTAATGTATGTGGTTACCAGGAAATCAAACCTGGGCCCTTGTGCTTGCATGACAGGAGCTAGAACCACTGAGTTCAAACCCCGGCCTGGATATGACTTTTTTTTAACATTACACAGGGAAAATAATAGCATCATCAAGGCAACTTTCTATAAAAATGCCAGAGGTGAAAATGTGACCTTTTTTCAAGCTCTGTTTCTTGTGCATTAAGTACATATAAATGAGGGCAGAAGACCCCATCCATTTTCATTCCTAAGCAAACAGTTTTTTTTCTGGCCATGAGAGGAATTTAACACAGGTAAGACTTCAGAGATTTACTGTTACTGGGGCTCGATCTAATTAGTAATGGTCTATTACTAATTAAACCTGTGGGGACAAACTCTAAACCATACAATACATTCATTTGAATGCATAACAAAACCCAAAACTGTTTAAATATTTAACAAAAATATATTAAAAGGTAGGAAATACAGTTTCATACTATGCTGTATATTTTAAATTGAATTGGGAAACTGAAATGATGAACAGATTAGTTTGGAGAGTAATATTTCAGTTTATCTCTCTGTTTAAGGGTCCAGTCCAATGACATTGTCTCAACTTGCAAGATAATACTTAAACTGCAAAAGGATGTTTGGCAAGAAATATCATCAGCAGTTAAACTAGCAATTCCACACAAGGAGAGTCCCTCAACTCTGTGTCTAATATTGTCTCTTAAACTTTCCCATTATATTCAATGAACAAGTAGCTAAAGAAAAAGACATTTTCCCTAACACTGTAATGTAATTCTTCAGGGTTAACCCACACTAATGACATTTTGGCTTTAATATCATAGAGATTAAAAGTTTTTCTGCAAGTATAGATCTTCTTGGCATATCCTGAGAATGTTGCTATGAGATAACACATCTTTATGTGGATATTTGGCTCTGGATAAATATAACTATGATTCAAAATTTGCCCAAACTATTGAATATAAATTATTTTATAGTTGAAATGTCCAATATAAAGGTCAATAAAAGGAAACAAAGTTGTTAAGTGGTGTGGTGATTTCCTCCTCAGTTTGATTCACTCCTAGTTTATGTTGAATCATTACTTGGAAGTCTTTATTTGCAAACAAGTTTCATTTGACAACTTTTTACTTGAAAGTGAGATGAGTTAGAAATATTTTCTCACTTTACTAATTTAGAAAATAGTGATATGTTTAAGAAAGGAAGTTTTGTTTTTATTGTCCTGATATCTTTAGACCATAAGTACTTAAATTTCTTACCTCGAACAGTCAAATGTCATGCTTTCATATATGTATCATAATGTGTTTAATACACATATTAGCTTTGATTACTGGCAACTTGCTTAATACCACAAATGAAAGTGAAACTGAATCTGTCTCTGTGAGGTTTATAGAAATAAATTAATAATGGTTTTTCACTCTGCTCATTCTTGATTTTTCTTAGGTCCACAGGAGATGAGTTTCATGATGAAATTCTACTCGAGGTTCTAAAGTATATGAAAATAGAACAATAAATCTTGCTTTAAAAGTCTGGAACGAAAAATATATTAAACTATTCATAGTCTCTGAAAATAAGATCAGTTAATTATCTTCACTTAACTAGACTAAGGTTATGTACTACCTTATCATGGCCAATAATAGAAATAATAATAATAATAATAATAATATTCTCCAAATATTATATCTTAGAAAAACTTCTTTATAAATTCTAAAGTCAAATTGATTCCAATATCATTATGGGAGAGATTTATTGCCAAAATGGAAGAGATCAAGAAAAACTTGTATTCAGTATTTTTCATTTTAAACAGAGAGAAAAAATAAAAACACATTAAAATACTAAAGAACATAGTTTAAAATAAATCGACATTTTCCAACATTTCTAAATCAAGTAAGTTTTTTTTTTTAAAAAAAATTGCTAGTATATTTTTACAGTACTGAGTGATCACATTAATCACGGAGAATTGGTACATGCAAGTAATACATCTTAACTCCTCTTCCTCCCTTCCTCTCCTTCCCTTTACCTCCACCACTCGATCCCTTTTACCACACACACACACACACACACACACACACACACACACACACACACTGTCCATCTTTTCTATTATATTTTGAATTCTCATTTAAGAGAAACCATATGATATTGAAACTTGTATGTCTTAATCTACTTCCATTTTTCTACAAATGACTCAAGCTTACTATTCTCTTTGGCAATATAGTATTCTGTTGTGTATAGATACCACACTTTCTTTATCCATTCATCTGGGAATGGATATCTGAGCCATTTCCAAGATTTATCTACTAGGACTGTGCTTCTGGAAACATCGGTATATGTATATCATTGCAGTGGGGTATATTTAACTTTCAGAATAGAATAGAAAAAGAATTTTTAATTTTAGTTTTCCAAACATTTACTTTCTTGATTTTCATAGTGGTTTTACTAGTTTACAGTTCCATCAACAATATAAAAATGTTCATTACTTTCCCATAATTTCATTTTTTTAGTCTGTTTGAATAGACTGTTTAATATGAAGTACCAAGTGATACATTTGGTAACTTAAACAGCATCTTCCTGCAGTGATAACATACTAGAAATACACTTCAGCACTGACATAAGTAGTTTAGTTGTTCCATTTTTATTTGCCTATGTGTAGCAGATGCTGCAGCTCAGATTTCTCCAAGGAGAGCACGAAGCAGGAAATCTAATTTAAAGTATAAGCTGTGAGCAGTTGAGATTTAATTCAGGAATTTATAGACTCACCCCTGGCAATGAGCTCTAAGGAGTTCATCTAATACCGTGTGTTATGGTGGCATCATTCATTGCGTTGCAGTCAAGGGAATGTCAGCACTTCTATTTTAAACACCTATTTTCTGGTGTTTATGATTTGACCATTAAGAATTGCTGGGGCTTGAAAAAACAGTCTGTGAAGATTTAGTTCAGCAGCAAATTGTAGCATTTCTGTTTTTGAGCAGTACAATCAAGTACAAAGTTGTTTAAAAGAGTAAAATTAGGTCAACCAAGCTGGGCCTTCACTTTTTAAAGAGAAAGTATAGTGAAATTCCCATCTTAGGCTCTTATGTTGTATATAAACTGTCAATACATGGTCATAAATGGGAGAACAGAAGAAAACGTGTTTGCAATGAAGAGGGGACGCTAAGTGAAAATGAAGAAAATTATTCTTTATTTTAAATCTTGTTGTTTTAAGCAACAGACAATAAACTATTTCTTTTTTTAAAAAGATAATGGTGTGATGTGAATTCCAAAGCTAAACTTTTGGTAGATGGATTATATAAAAATGAGATCTACTAATGTCTTCTTCTTGTCTAGGAATGAGGAACTCCCCCATAGTCATTGCCCCAAAGCAATTGCGGTGTTGGAGAGGTTTATATGTCACAGAGAGGTGTCAACTCTGAGCACTAAAGCAGGCAAATACACAGGCGAAATGAAAGCTCTGTGCATTTCATTTCTGTGACTAGAGTGACAAGAACAAAAAGTCACAGTGAGAGCGGGTGCGAGGGCAAGTGCACAAAGAAACAGGAAAGCAGTCCCTTGGTGAAACAGCCAGATGATCACGGCCCAGAGGTCTCCTAAGTGAGAACGGAAGGGAGGACCTCAGTTAATCTCGGTAGACACCGAGTGACTCGCAGTGTCTCCGGTTTCAAGAACATGCTGCAACGTGAAAATCATTAATTTTTGCGAATATGCCTAAGCCACGGGTTCCACTTTATGACGTCGGCTTTTTGGGCAGATTGAGCCTCAGACTTAAATTGGACCGTCAGAATTCCTCCCAAGTACTGAGATTTAAAAAGTACAGGGAAACAGAGGACGGTCTTCCTGAGAGAGAAGGGGAGCGCAGGACTTGCAGAGAGAACCAAAGGTAAGGGAACTGAATCCTATTAGTTTCCTGGTTCTTGTTCTGTCTGAAGCTCACTGCTTATCTGTTCTTGGCTTCTCTTGATACTTTACGGCCTGTTAAGTGAATATTCTTCCTTTTTGCAGTCTCTTAGTTTCCATTACTTAACCTGGAATCTTATGGAATATAGTTTAAAAATGTAATACCAGTATAATAGTTAGTAGTTCCTTTTTTTTACAACTTCAAGACGATGCATTTCTATGATTCCTTAGAAGCTCATTTCTTTTTTTTTTAAATTGAAATCTTTATTGGTACATTACATATAGGCATCATGATTGCACTCCATACTGGGGATTTGGACCAGTATAAGACACAACTTAATTCTCATTTTTTCCCCATAGCCCTACCCACACTACCACCCCCGTATATACATAAAGTTTGTTTCCTTTGTTTTTGTTATAATCTCATTATTTTTCCCCCTTCACCCTATTTTACTTTGAGCATTT
>PVIR01040907.1:0-13018 GCA_004026965.1 Petromus typicus
CTAAATCCCCAGCCCTTTAATTACATTCTTAATCTACAATGTAAACTCTAAAATATAATGATTTCAAATTGATATTTCAGATTTTCAGTTCTACCAAGGCATTAAAGAACTTTTATTGGTAATAGTATGTTAACAAGAACTTGGTTTATAGGTGACTTCTATTTTGTTTTGCGATGTTATCCATCTAACTGCACTGAAGACACTGTGTGAGCTCATAGACTGCTGTTAAAATGAGAAGTATAAATCAGTCTAATAGCTCTGAAGACAGGTCGGTATATGTATCAAGTCATTCTAAAATCTTCACCCTAGAAAACTGTATTCTATCACTTCTTCTACAGCCATTGTTTGTTGTAGCATTTTTGTAATAGCAAAAGATTGGAACCAACTCAAAGGGCCCTCAAGGAGAGGCTGGTTAAGAAAGGTCCACATCCTCACAGTGGAGTGGTATGTGGCTGTCATGGAGAAAACAACTGCATAGATAGTATGGAAAACACCAGAAATCGTTATTTTAAAAACAAGATGTATAATCATAGACAGTATATCATTATATAAAAATTTATGTGTATGAAGATATCTATGTAATATTTGTGGAAAATATGCTCTGGAAGAAATATCTGTGGGAAAAAATATTTTTGTAAAAAATCTCTGGAAGGTAATAAAATAACAATGGTTACCTACTTGGCAGAGGGAAAACTGGGAAGAAATGGGATGTAGAAAGAAAGGATTCTTTTCACTAAATAGCTTCTTTTATATGTCAACACTGAATTATGTCTATGCATCACATATACCAAATATTAAGTAATTTAAAGAGGATAGCCAGACTTCTTACCATTCAGATTTGTATATGAGTAGTGCTATATTTGACAGCTATCTGTTTCCCTAATTCAAAAAATGACTGTACTCATCCTAAAATTTTGCTTGTAAATTTTTTCATTCAAGATTTTGGACCTGCAGCAGAAATTAGAACATGCTCATAATGTCTGTCTCACAGACACCTGTACTCTGAGGAAGAAGGAACTAGAGGAAAAGATTAAAGAAGCAACAGAAAATGAAGCCAAGTTAAAGCAGCAGTACCAGGAAGAACAGCAGAGGAGGTAGGAGGAGGAGAGAACTCAGGGTTGCGCTGGTTTGAGCCAGACTGAGCTCAAAAGCAATGTTCCTTTCCTAACTGTTCATGTTCACTGTCTCTGCTGAAGTAAATCCCCATGCACAATGTTTTGTCTTCAACCTTTAGCATATTGAAACTAACTGTTTATTTTCTTGATTGACTCTGCCTCCAGTGGGTGGAATTCCTAGAGGCAGAGATTTTTTCCCTCTTGTTCTGGGACATACCTGGTGCACAGATAGGCTACAAAATATATTCCAGGATTTCTTTTTCTAACTCTCTGAGGTGACTGCCACAAATTCAGACTACAATGAGGCTGGTCCTTCATATTTACCTGCTAATGCTCTTCTGTATGTTTTCCGTGACTTTTTTTTTTTTTTTTTTTTTTTTTGAGACAGGGTCTCGCTTTGTAGTTCAGGCTGGCCCTGAGCTCAGCCTCCAACTCACATCACAGCAATCCTCCTGCCTCTGCCTCCCAAGTGCTGGGATTACAGGCGTGAGCCACCATGCCCGGCACTGTGGAATGTGGTGCTGGTTGCTGCTGGGGTGAGTCTCCACGCCCAGTATGGTATGTGGTTACCGGGGAATCGAACGTGGGCCCTTGCGCTTGCAAGACAGGTGCCAGAACCACTGAGCTAACTCCCGGCCTTTCCGTGACTTTATAGGCATCTTTTCATTTTTTTGAGACAGGGTCTTACTATGTAGTTTAGACTGGCCTTAAACTCACTAAGTAGCAGGGCTGATTTTGAACTCTCAGCAATCCTCCTACCTCAGCCTCTTAAATGCTGGGATTATAGGAGTGTGGCACCAAACCCAGTTTAGGTATCAACAGACACGCCCAGAGAAGAGCTTTCATCTACTTTTTTAAAATCTAAAATTATGGTTACTATTAAGATTCTTATTGGGTGTCCTAGACTTCTTTAACCAAGGCCTCTTATTTGTATGTTGTTCCAAGTGACTCATACCCCTCCCTATCTCACCCTCCTTAAAGTCCTTCTGCAATTCCTCATTACTCTTAAAGTCCAAACTGTTCACTGTGGCTTGTTAGACTCTGTATGACATATGCCTAAACTACCATTCTAGCCTATACATATAGTTACCGGGATCGAACCCAGGTCCTTATGCTTGCAAGACAGATGCCGGAACTAAAAAAAATGAAAAGAAATGAAATGAAAGAGGGCTCTGCATATTGATCCTGTGGGTATTAAAGGATACTAAAGGATAGTTCTGTGCCTACAGATTTGATAACTTAGATGAAATGGAGTAATTCCTTGAAAGACATAAACTAAGAGAAACAAGTAAAACAGCCCTGTTTAGTATCTACCTGTATAGTAGTAGTAGAATCCTACCAGGCATGGTAACAGTCCAGAAAACATAGCAAGATCCCAGTCTCAAGAAAAAAAATTAAATCAGTAGCTAATAACCTTCCAAAACTAAAGCAGAAGGATCAGATGGTTTACTGGTGAATTCTATCAAACATTTAAGAAAGAAATCAGGCCAGGATTTAGCTTAGTGGTTCTGGCGTCTGCCTGGGAAGTACAAGGTTCCAAGTTCGATCCCCAGTAACCACTTACCACATACCACAGTGCCGGGCATGGTGACTCTCTCTTGTAATCTCAGCCCTCAGGAAGCAGAGGTAGCAGGATTGCTGTGAGTTCAAGTATAGCCTGGGCTACACAGTGAGTTCAGAATCAGACTGAACTACAACGCAAGATTTTGTCTCAAAAAATGAAATGAATGGGCCAGGGATTTAGCTCAGTGGTTCCAGCATCTGTCTTGCAAGCGCATGGGCTGGAGTTCAATCCCAGGTAACTACATACAACAATGGTGGACATGGTGACTCATGCCCACCAGCAATCAATACCACATACCACAGCGCCTGTAATTTAAGCACTGGGAGGCAGAAGCAGGAGGACTGCTGTGAGTTCGAGGCTGAGCTCTGGGCCAGCCTGAACTACAAAGCGAGACCCTGTCTCAAAAAAAAAAAAAGATGCAGAGGCTTTTTTTTTTTAATAAAATGAAGTATTACTCTGCCATAACAAATGATAAATTTGAGTCATTTACACTCAAATGAAGAGAACTGACCCCTTAAAGTGGCTTGTTAGGTTCCGCATGACATACACCCATCTTGCCTCCCTAACTTCATTTTCTTGCCACTTGCCTTATCTCCAACCATTTTGTTCTGGCCAAATTAACTCTTCTCACTTTACTGAAGAAGATGATGATAGAGCCGGGGAGTTAGCTCAGTGGTTCCGGCACCTGTCTTGCAAGCGCAAGGGCCCGGGTTCGATTCCCCGGTAACCACATAACAATACTGGGTGTGGAGACCCACACCCAGGAGCAACCAGTACCACATACCACAGTGCCGGGCGTGGTGGCTCACACCTGTAATCCCAGCACTCGGGAGGCAGAGGCAGGAGGATTGTGATGTGAGTTTGAGGCTGAGCTCAGGGCCAGCCTGAACCACAAAAAAGCGAGACCCTGTCTCAAAAAACCTAAAAAAAAAAAAAAAAGATGATGATGATAATAATAGTAACAACAATAATATCAAATATTGTAGTAACACTTCTTCAGTACAGTGGCTTTTGTAATATATCGACTTGGCTAAGATGAACATGTTTCTCAGTATTCTTTTTTTTATTTTTTGAGACAGGGTCTCACTTTGTCGTTCAGGCTGGCCCTGACCTCAGCCTTAAACTCACAGCAATCCTCCTGCCTCTGCCTCCCAAGTGCTGGGATCACAGGTGTGAGCCACCATACTCGGCACTGTAGTATGTGGTACTGGTTGCTGTTGGGGTGAATCTCCACACCCAGTATTGTATGTGGTTACCGGGATCGAACCTGGGTCCTTATGCTTGCAAGACAGACACCGGAACCGCTAAGCTAAATCCCTGGCCCCGTTTCTCAGTATTCTTTCAATGAATGCTTCTAGTTAGATTGACCACAAGTAATATATTTGTGCAGGAGTGCAGAAGTGAAGCATTTTGTTTCCTATGCTTGGCAGGTTGGAGCAGATGCTTTTGAAGTTCACACATGTTATATATATCTGTGCTCACCTTGGCCTGAGGCAATAGCCAGTCCTGTAATGGCTCCATCTGCCTTGGATCCTCCTTCAATTTCTTTTCCTGGGCCAAGTGTCTACTGAGCTCCTGGACAGGAGCAGCCGCTTTTATTGCAGGGCATCTGTTTTATCAAGGTCAGAGGCAGTGAGAGCTGACATGGCTTCCCACCCATCCTCATAGATTCCAGTTTCTTGTGGTTCTTCCAACTTTGTATCCACCTTCTCTTCTTGACTGCCTTGCAGACTTTTAGCCCCAGCATATGCCACAAAGATGACAGCCACACACTATTAAATCAGCATTTGCAATTGCATGACACCATATTCCTGTGACAAATCTCTTAATAAGACTGGGGATGTAGCTCAGTGATAAACACCATGCATATGACCCTGATTTCAGTTCTAGCACTGAAAAAGGAAAAGGAGGAGTATGAAGGAGAAGAGAAAGGGTGAGGAGTGAGGAAAGAAAGAGAGAGGAATAAAGAAAGATAAATAGATTAAAATTTAGAAGGACCATTGCCTACTATGTCAAGGATGAATTCAGAAAGAAGCTTAGTCAGTAACAAAAACAGGTGTCATATTATACCACAATTTCTACTAGTCTTTAACTTTTTAAACTCTGTATAATATATGAACTGATTTCTAACATATTCATGAGTTGCTGTTTTAATTTTGACTTCTTGTTTTTCAATTTCAGTTTTTAACTTCCAAGGCTTATCTCTTAGACTGGTTCTGTGATTAGAAACTAAAAATGGAACCAAAAAGAGGACATAATAGCAGGAAATTGCTCAGATATACACACAGCAAATTAGATAAAACAGAAACAACAGAGGGGAATGTTGGTATAGTAATGGGTGGGAATAGTAGAAAGTAAACTACAGAAATCTTAGAGACCTTGTACTTATACCGAGACATAAAAACTGGAAGCAGAGAGGTATAATCCCATATCTTGCCTTTGAATCTTCCCAATAACCCATAGGCTTCTCAGAATACTGAAGTTGGAGAAAGCAAACTTACTTGTTCAGTGATAGTTTGCTCACTGATACTAGTTCATGATCATCATATCCTTCAAGATGAGTCTCCTAAGTCCAGAGAAAATTGGTCAGAAATCCTCCAAAAGTCTCTCCACAAATGAGACTAATGAGACTCACTCTGAAGGAGTGAAGTTCAATGGTGCTATTTTGAAAAATTTGTCTTTATCAAATGGAAGCTCATTCATGATTTAGTGGCAGTGGCGTTTATATCTGCCAACCCTAGATTGAATCCACAAGTTCAAGAGCTCAGTGCATAAAGCAGTGAGAAAGAATGAATATGGAGCTCAAGATCAGAGCTCTGTCTCCAATTTGTCCTAGATGCTTCCTAGACCACATTTTCCTCATCTCTGAAATAATGAAATTTATTTCTTCCTCATGAGGTTGTTTTGAAGTGAGAGAGATAAACTAAGAAAAGCTCCTATCATAAGGAGGTCTCCTGTGTCCCTTCAGTTTATGAACATATTCCCTGCTTTATTGAATTTTTAAAAATCCCTGTGATGGCATAAAAATTTTATCCGTTTCACTGCAAAATGTGGTGATATACAGTGTGACTGAATGTACATCAACTTTGCTCAGGAAACTCCTAGACCAGAATGTAAATGAGCTACAAAGGCAAGTAAGAACCTTACAGGAGAAAGAGAACCAATTGGAAAGGACCATCTCTCAGCAACAAGAAGCCTTACTTAAACAAGCAGAAAATGAAAAAACAAAATGGAATGAGGTAAGTAAGTAAACAAATACACCTGAGTTTTCCTATTCACACAATTCTTAGTAATAGTGACTTACTATTGAATGCCTAGGATTTGACTCACTCAGTTGAGTCATAGGTCTGCTGGGCAAGTTTAATCTACTATGGGTGTGTCAACTGCCAGGAGAAGGAAATGGCTTCTCTCTACCCTTGTAGGTCCTTTGGCTACATGACATATGAGACAGACTAATTTTAATTATGTCCACTGCAAGGGGATCAAAAAATGTGAGACTGAAGAATCGGATGGTTGAAATTCATATGCCGTCCCAAGCTAAAGAGAGGAATGGGGGCTTGAGGCCTCTGGGTGTGTCGGGGACAAGTTTGTGGGGGTGGGTGGAGGAAATATGTGATGAGTAAAGATTGTCTTGTACTCAGATAGAAATCTCTTAGGTGATAAAAGTGGTCTTGGCAGCCCTCCTCCTAACACAGATAACTTTTACATGTCCAGATTTCCTGCACAGCCATAAATTTCTTCTACAGCAGAACAGCTTTTCAGAGCTACTCCTGGGTCTAGTTTCTCAGAATAACCAGCTTGAAATATGCCAAAGAAGTTATATTTTGGAGAGCTCATTCCCGTCTCCCACTGGGGCTTGTGACTGAGATGTTGAGGTCCTGCACCCCAACATAAACAGGAAAGGATTTAATACGGGGGAAGGATTCTCACAGAGCCACAAAGCCGCTGGAAGGCACAGCAGGGGGAGAATGAAAAATAAGAAGGAACTGCTGTGGGTTTTTGATAAATCCAATGCAGAAATCACAGGGGAGCCATTTCCTAGGGCACTAAAATGAGGAATTTGCCGGACTCTCCCTGAACTCCTACAAGGTCTCATCTGTTTTCTACCCCTTCATCTACCTGCCGGTGCTAAAAAAGAGAATAAAACCTGTATTTTTCCTCTCTCTACTCACAGTATAGCTTGCTCCCTCTAGCTTTTGAGTTCTCTTGGAGCAATGAAGAGCGAAGAAAATAAAACAGCACAAAGCAGACATTGGGGAATAGCCAACGCATGTTTATTAGAAAGAATAAAAGGAAAAGCTCCTTGCTTGGCAGAGAGGGTTTCCATAAGGTGGGCCCCATAGATGCTTAAATCCACTGGCTGTTTATTCAGATTTTGGAATAGGTGAATGTGACAGAAAGCAGGGATACTCTTGGTTGTTGTTAGTCCTTTGATGGTCCAAAAGGTTAGTTGCTTTGCTTGCATTTTTACTTTCTCCAGGGTTCTCTCATTTGCTTAGGGACCTGTTTTTTGTCCCAAGCATTTCATTAGGTCCTAATAGTCAGCTTGCTTGATTTAATTATTTCGGCTCTCTGGTATGTTAACTCACCTAGGCCTCGACTTTTAGTTTACTTCAAGTTAACTACTCAAGACTTGTGCCCTATCTAGCTTTTTTCTGTCTCCTTCCTTTAACACCATTCACACTTCTGACAGGAGATGTCTGGATTTCCCCCTACACACCAAACAGCTCTTCAGTGCCATGTGTTCCCTCCAGGTGTACATAGTTTAATCCAATTCTGGCACAGCTCCTTGGAATTAGCATTCGATTCCACTAGTTAAAGGCTCCATGCTATAAGGCTGTCCCACTTGAGCTACCAATTGCAAGTCCAGTTTTTTGTCTGTTTCTGAATTTCTATACCCCATTATCAGGCTGGATCATTTGCTACTATGGCTGACAAAAATCAGGAAAACATTCACTTATAGCCAAATGGAAGACAATGCTTAAGGCAAGGTAAACAGGAAGACCTATGGAGCTCTCAGACCCTCTCTGGACACATCGTCCTCCCTGGAAGCTTTCAGCTGTCCTTTGGGGGCTTTAGGAAAGCTTCTGGCTTAGTTTCCTGCATGAAAGCAGATTGGAAGTCATCACCATTTTATCCTAGCCACAAATTAAAAGCAGAACAAGTACTGGAAAAAAAAATCAACAACTCTTCATCCATGAGACGAATGAGGCCACAGGCAGCCCCTGAAACTGGAGATACCACACACAATCTTGAGAAACACAAATGACCAGAGTGAATGCCCCATGGGAAATAGTCCCAGAGAAAGGCAATCGAAAGTGTTAATTGATGAATTATTGGAGGCTTGACGTGGATAAGTCTGAGAGATAAAAACTCCAGGGGACTCAGTCATTATGGGGCCTATACACTTTTGTGAGTGTTGCCTTTTGGAGCTTACCAGATTTCTAAAATGAGTATCTGAGAAAAATTCTCCTATGCTGGCAGGGGAACAGGAAAAGGAATCATTTTGATTTTTGTTTTGTTTTGTTTTGTTTTTCTTTGCAGTATTGTAGATCTTCACACTAAACTGTGTCCCCAGTCCTTTTAAGACAAGGTCTTGCTAAATTACTAAGTTGCCATGCTGAACTCAAAACTATGATGCTCCTGCCCTCAGCTTCCCACAGTGCTGGATTATAGGCATGGGACACTACACCCAGCTCATCCTGAACTTTTTTTTTTAGGTTTTTTGAGACAGGGTCTCGCTTTGTAGTTCAGGCTGGCCCTGAGCTCAGCCTCCAACTCACATCACAGCAATCCTCCTGCCTCTGCCTCCCGAGTGCTGGGATTACAGGCGTGAACCACCACGCCCGGCACTGTGGTATGTGGTACTGATTGCTGCTGGGTGTGAGTCTCCATGCCCAGTATTGTATGTGGTTACCGGGGAATCGAACGTGGGCCCTTGCGCTTGCAAGACAGTCGCCCAGAACCACTGAGCTAAATCCCTGGCCCCATCCTGAACTTCTTAACCACAGCCTACCCTCCCTGATAGGGGTTTGTTTGAGCCTAATTGAGCTAGAAGAAGGGAAACACCCAACTCCTGCCAAGTTTGTCCCACATGGGAGTGGAGGCTGTGAAAAACTCACAGTCCAGAAGTACAAGCTCAGTAAAAAATTGTAACCTCATCATAGGACTGCAGAATTCTGCCCATCCCCCCTATATATACCTTATCAGCACCTTACTACAGAGAGGACTGTAGTAGATCTACATCACTATAGTTCTCATAAACATTGAAGTACTATAAAAAGCTACGTGCCCAGAGATATAACATGGATGGAATGGACCAGTTCCTTGGTTCTCACATGGCACACAAAATGGAAAGGCACAGTCTGCCACATTCATACATAAAGAAATGGACAATCTAATAGAACCATAATTAGTAAAGAAACTGAACCTTTAAATAATAATCTAAAAACATCAGCAACCAGCGCCTGCCTGTCAAGTTCAAAGCCCTGAGTTCAATTCTCAGAACCAAAAAGAAAAAAGAAAGAAAGGGAAAAAAAATAATCAGGACCAGAGAAATTATACTAAACTAACTTGTTTGCTTTCTTTTTCTTTCTTTCTTTCTTCCTTTTTTTTTTCTTTCTTTTCTTCCTTTCTTTTTGGAGTACTGGTGATTGAGCCCACAGTTTTTCCACTGAGAGCATGCCTATAGTCCCAGGTACTCAAGGGATAAGGCAAGAGGATCACTTGAGTCCAAGAATTTGGGACTAGCCTGGATGACGCACCAAGACCCTATCTGTCTGTCTGTCTATCTGTCTATCTATCTATCATCCATCTATCCATCCATCCATGCATCCATCCAAACTGAGAGCAGATATGGCATCACAGGTGGAAAATTTAAGATCTGACTTCACATGTTAGTTAACAAAGTACAGATGCACTAAAGCATTGTATAAAATTATTTCCAGGCTATGTGTGTAAGATATTCATGAAACATAATGAATTTTTTGTTTAAGCTTCATCCCCAAGGTATCTCATTATGTAAATGAAAATATTCCAAAATTTTAAAAAATCTAAAATAATTCTAGACTTAAGTATTTTGGATAAGGGATATTCAACTTGAACCTTCCAATCTAACCATGCCAGAGATGCACACCTGTTATTGTAACACTTGAGAAGCTGAAGCAGAAGGATCACCCCTTAGCAAGACCCCTCAAAATAAAAAACAGCTGAGAATGTAGCTCAGTGCAAAGAAGGTGGGGGGAGAGAAAACAGGAAATTTTTTTTTTAAAAAGGAAAGAGAAAATATTTAACAACATCAGATTCACAACTTTGAGTTTCTATTCACTGTAGATACTTCTAGAACCAAATGCTTTATAGGTCAAGGATAGGTAAAAAGAATAGCTTTTATTTCATATATTTGTGTTGTGGAAAAACAAACTGTCTTTTTCCCCTCTGACCTCATTCCACACCAGACTTCCATGATCTCAGTAGGTGTGGGAAACCAGGTGCAGGGGCACCAGAAACCTAGGAGGCTGAGGCAGGAGTATATAAAATTCAAGCAGCACTTGGGCAATTTAGCAATTTAGTGAGACCCTGTCATACAATAAGAAATTAAAAAAAGAGCTGGGGATATAGTGCAATGTGAAGCCCCTGGATTCAATACCCAGTACCACACAAACACACACACACACACACACACTGGTGTTGGCTTGTTCCCCACTGGCAGGAAAGCAAGCAGTGCTGCAGCAGTGCACACCAGCGGCGTGTCTTCTAATTTAATTCACTTCTGACACAATCTAGAGAGACAGCACTAGTCACCACAGGTTGAGGCTCCATTCCCAAAGAGTCCCCACACGACCTAGAAGCAAGTTGAGGCCTGTGGCATACACTGGAGTTCCCATACCCCTCCTCTCAATTTCCATTTGTTGGCTGAAGCGGCTCCCAGAACTTGGGAAACACTGCTGTGTCTACTGTTCCTGACAAAGGGTATTCCATGGTGCTGGTGAGCTTGTCGGGTGAAGAGCCGCCTGGGGCAAGGTCTGGAGAGGTCCGCCGGGAGGAGCTTCTGCATGGGGTTTGTTTGCCGTTCTTGTTGCCTTCCTTCAAGGCCCTGTGTGTGTCCTTTGGGGTTCTCTGGAGACTTCCTGGCACAGGCATGACTGCTAACAGTCATCTGTCCCTCCAGACTCTTCTTGGCTTCTCGGTGCAGCTTCTTTCCTCCAAAGCATGAGGCTGAGCCCTCTGGTGTGAGAAGGGTTTTATGAGCCTTATCAGACAAGGTAGGTCAGAGATTTTCTTTATGACCAGCTAAAGGCAAGGTAAGATCAGAGTTTCCATAACCTTGGGGAGGGAGTTATAAACTAGGAACTGGAAGATTTTTAACATGGGGAATTATATGTTTAAAAAGTTATTGACAAAAGTGGGGGAGCAGAAGTCAAAGAAAGCAGCTGCTGGCTTTTAGGAACTCTGGAAGTGCAGGAATCACATGAAGCTGCTCCAATCACAGAAGCTGCATGAGCTGTACACATTTTTCAGCACACAGCTTTTGCCAATTATCTCCCTTCAGCAGCATACCTTTACCAAACAGACTATTCTCAGATTTTTTCTAAATTTCCCCCAGCATATCAAGAGTAACCAAGAATTGTCAGAGAAACTGTCTGAGTTGCTGCAAGAAAAGGAAGCTCTATGGGAAGAACACGGAAGATACCTGGAGCAGCTTGACAAGCATGTAAGGTAAATGTGTGGCAGAGACTGGAGAGCAGCTGTCCCTGACCGAGCCATCCCAGGAGGCAGTGGGAGGCTCCCTACAGCCACCTTCTCTGGCCAAGGAGATTCTTCTGTAACCAGAACTTCCCTCCACAGAGCTCTCTCTAGGAAGAAGTGGAATCTATTGCCTCCCCAGGAATGGAAAAGAGAAAGGAATTACCACTTGCTGGGCTCTGTTGGTATCTTATTTTAAACTCTTTTGTTTGTCTTCCAGCCTTTTTGCCTTCATACACTTTGCTCGGCCTGAACCCTTTCCCATCTAAATGCTTCATTTCAAATGAGAATGCTTAGACTTGGTGTCACTCCTTAAGAAGCCTCTCTTGACATCCCATTCTGTGCTGGCCAGGTGCTCATTCTCTGGATCCCTGCACCCCTTTGTCCATGCCTCTCTGTATTTATTTTAGAGTTTGTCATCGTATTCAAGGAATGTGACTCACTAGCTGTCTTCCTTACCAGGCTGTAAGCTGTTCAAGGACATGTGGACTCTACCCACAGTTCCTGGTCAACAGTAGATGCTCAAGTAAAATGTATGTCCCTAGCCAGCCCAAAGACACACATTGTACTCCCAGCTACAGTACTTGGGAGGCTGAAGCAGGCAGGCAGAAGTGCTTGAACTCAGGACTGTAAGGCTCACCTAGGTTTTCTGGTAAGAACCCCATCTCTTTTTTGTTTGTTTGTTTAATGGAGAGAGGGGATGCTGGGGATATAGCTCAGAACTAGATGGCTTGCCTAGCACATACAAGGCTTAGCCCCAGGGCACATACACATACACACAACTTCCTGAACTTCCTACTATTTCCATTTCCTACTCTTCGTTCTACTAGATTTTTTCAGTGCTCTCCTCCAAAGTGTATGGAGCAGAGAGGTAAAGAGGATGGACTTTGGAGACACACTGCCTGGTTACAAATCCCAGTTATATTAAAAACTTGCTGTATAATATTGAGCAAGTTGTAGATCCTCTGTTCCTGAGGGATTTTTTTTTTTTTTTTTTTTTTTCAGTACTGAGGATTGAATTCAGGGCCTTTCTACTCAGCTACTGCCCTGGTCTTGTTAAGGTCTTGCTAAATCACTAAATTGCCCAGGGTGGGTTTGAAATTTCAATTCCCCTGCCTTGGGCTGCCCAGAGTGCTGAGATTACAGGTTTTAGCCACTGTGCTGGGTGGTTATTTATCTTTAAAATGGGCAAAATATCAGTATTTATGTCATAAGTTTGTTGCAAGAATTAAATGGGTGAATATGTACAGTGCTGGCTTTTCAGTGCTGGTCTGATCCATGGTGAGTGCAATTATTCATTCTTTCATTCATTGGGCTTTCTCTATGACTCACTTCTCTGTAGTTTTCTGCCCCTTTCATAGGTTGAATTTCTTCTTCTTTTATGCTGTTCTTCATTTACTATGTTGATGGTATTGATGGTTTTAAAACCACCACTTACTGTTATATGGCAAAGAGTTAGGCCAGAGTCACTGGTAATCACTTTAATCATTGTATTTGTCAGCTTTCCATCACTGGGACATGTGCCTGACATATATAACTCATAGAAGAAAAGATTTATTTTGATTCCTGATTTCACAAGTTTCAGTCCATGCCCAGA
>PVIR01040908.1:0-13014 GCA_004026965.1 Petromus typicus
CCCAGCAGCAACCAGTACCACATACCACAGTGCCGGGCGTGGTGGCTCACGCCTGTCATCCCAGCACTCGGGAGGCAGAGGCAGGAGGATTGCTGTGATGTGAGTTGGAGGCTGAGCTCAGGGCCAGCCTGAACCACAAAGCGAGACCCTGTCTCAAAAAAAAAAAACCTAAAAAGAAATAAAAATATCCAGGATGTAAGCCAGGGCCTCGTGATTAGAACACTGATACTCATTCTGCTGTCTCCTATCTCTACCCATCCACCTGCATCTGTTTTTTATTAGTGCATACTTGATAATTTTGCGTTTTTACTCACCAAATTCTACTGTATTATTCATTTGACTATTTTTCTTAATAGAAAATATAGCTCCTTGAGAATAGAATTTGTTTCTTGTCTTGTTTTTGCTTTGTTCTGTTTTGAGATAGTGTCTCACTATGTGACCCAGGTTGACCTCAGACTCATGGCAATCCTCCTGCCTCAGCCTCCCGAATGCTGGGATGAAAGATGTACACTAACACGTGATGTTATCTCTCCCATATTACCTCCACGGCACTCAGAATACTGTACCACCCATGACCGATGCTGAATAAAGGTGTACAGGACCGGGATTGGGTCAGATTAAAATCGACTTACACTGAATCCCAGAATTTCCCATCGGTGGTGGGTATTGGTCTGGAGATGCCATCCTGGCCATGGTCCGTGCCCAGCCCTGTACCGACTTCACCCTCAACAACGCCCATCTTCCTCCGAATGTGACATTGTCTTAGCGAGTGCAGATCCCCAGAAAGCCGACTTCTTGCTCATGTATTTATTCCAATCAGTGGGAAATGCTCATCCTTTTCGGAATAATTAAAATAGTCTGCTCCTCTAATTAAAGAAGACTGGGTGTTGTACGGGAGCCTATATATAAGAGCCAGCTGAGCGCTGACACCAAGTTAATCGCGCCACTCAGGGTGCTGCCGTCGCATGCGGCTCGTGCTGCCTTTTCCCGCTTCTGTCTGGGCGGATTGTCAACAAGCAGCATCTTGGGCTCCGGCGAGAAAAGGCCTAAAAGCATCGTAAACAAAATCCTTCCGGAAACTTACAAAATCATCTCAACGCACTTGCGTCGGGAGTCCCGTGGCAGTGAAGGCCCAAAGCCAGTGTGGCGCGCCTGTCACATAAGGGCACGTGGTCCACGGCGACTGGCCGGCGGACTTCCCTCCACGGCGTTATGTTGTCCTTGTTTTATATAACTCGTACAGTAGGATTTTGAAGTGTTAAATTCAATCCACTTAAATGACCAGTCTTTTCTCTTTCTTTTGAGACAGGGTCTCTCTGTGTAGCCCGGGCTAGCCTGGACCTCACAGCAATCCTCCTGCCTCAGCCTCCCCAGTGCAGGGACTATGGGTGCACTCCACCTCACTCGGCCACCAGGCTTCTTTCTGGTCCCGGTCTCCGCACACTGGCTCACACAGGGGAGATAGCGTCAGGCAAAACCAAAGTTCTCTGGTCTCCTCCTGTTTACAGTGATCAGAAATGGTCTCCCGGAAACCGCCCCACGGTGAGCAAGAGGCTCAGAGGAGGACGAGGTGGCGCCTGGGGCGTCCACTGAGAATCCTGCCTGCAGCTCAGCTGGGAACTTAGGGAAAGGCAGATGGGGACGTGGATGGCTTGGGGAACAGCAGAGCTGTGGCCGGGCTCTGTGGCTGCACTGTGGCGCTGATCCTTCCCCGGGCTCCCGGCGAGCCTGCGAGTGGCTCTCCTCCACGCGGGCCGTGTCCCGGGGGACCCTCCTAACAGCCCTTTGTCAGGTGCTATCGGCGGTATTGAGCAGCCCAAGCCACTATTATTAATCCTTTTCTCCCGGTGACATGACAGCAGTCGATGTCTGAACAAGCTATTGAAACTGTAGCGGTCAGGTGGACCCCAGTTAATCCAGGGACAGGGCAGGGAAATGTCCCAACCCCACCGAGCCCAGATCCCCGCCCTTCACGCTGGGTAGAGACTGACATTTGCCGAGGCCGGTAAAATACACAGCGGAGCCCTCGGCGCCCACTCCAACACACCGTCACACTTCCATAGCCATCTGCCACTTGGGTACACATAACAACTTTTTCATCGTTCTATAACCATTTGCATCTATGTCAGTGCCAAGCAAGATATTGAAAAGGTGCTCACCTGGCTGTGTGTTTGGACTCAGGCAGTAATCAGCAGATCGCACAGGGCAGAAAGCACCCGACAGAATCAGATTTCCCATCCTAGCGGCGCTGGTTGGCAAGCACAAGGTCCTGAGTTCGATTCCCCATAGTGGAAAAACAAAACCGACTCCTGTCCTGGGTCAGGTGGAAAGGTGTGAGCCCTGCAGGCTGGGCTGCAGTGTCATGGCCAGGACCTCCTACTCCCTGCCCCCCAGCCCGGTGGCAGGGCCCCTCCAGGGTCTGATGCCAAATGTAACTTTTCCTTTCGTTATTTCTACTCCAAGGGTCCCAGTGGCCCCAATACTCCACATTTCTTTTTTTTAGGTTTTTTGAGACGGGGTCTCGCTTTGTGGTTCAGGCTGGCCCTGAGCTCAGCCTCAAACTCACATCACAATCCTCCTGCCTCTGCCTCCCGAGTGCTGGGATTACAGGCGTGGGCCACCACGCCCGGCACTGTGGTATGTGGTACTGGTTGCTGCTGGGGTGAGTCTCCATGCCCAGTATTGTTATATGGTTACCGGGGATCGAACCCAGGTCCTTGTGCTTGCAAGACAGGCGCCGGAACCACTGAGCTAACTCCCCGGCCCAATACTCCACATTTCTATGGAACAGCCCTTCAGATGTCTAGGAACAGTTACCAGATCTCAGTTATCAGAACTCCTTACTGTCTAAATATTTTTTTCTGTGTGTACCGGGGATTGAACCCAAGGCCTCGCACTGAACTGTACTCCCTTTTATTTTAAGACAAGAGTCTCAAAAGGTCATTAAATAGCCCTTGCTGGGCAATGAACTTGCCACCCGCCTGCCTCAGCCTCCCAGAGTGCAGAGGATACAGGAATGTGCCACCACGTCCAAGATTCTTAAACTGTTCTCTAGTAATTTGTTTCCTGAAGTCTTCTCAACTATGTAAAAGATTTGCATAATGGGGCCGGGGAGTTAGCTCAGTGGTTCCGGCGCCTGTCTTGCAAGCACAAAGTCCCGGGTTTGATCCCTAGTAACCACATACAATACTGGGTGTGGAGACCCACACCCAGCAGCAACCAGTACCACATACCACAGTGCCAGGCGTGGTGGCTCACGCCTGTAATCCCAGCACTCGGGAGGCAGAGGCAGGAGGATTGCTGTGATGTGAGTTTGAGGCTGAGCTCAGGGCCAGCCTGAACCACAAAGTGAGACCCTGTCTCAAAAAACAAAAATTTGCATAGTAGCCGTTCTGTACGTTGTGCTTACAAAGCAGCGACTGCCGCGCATCCTGCTGCACCATGAATGGTTCGTGACACGACAGCATGGTCACAGGAAGATATCTGCCCCTGCATCAACCGCCAATGAGTTCAACCAGGAATTCGTTCCGAGTGCTGGCGGAAGAGACGAACCAGGACCGGCACCTTCGCGGTCTGGGGCGGGGGCGATGCCGCTGATCACAAACCACTGTGCACAGGGACTTGGAAGCATTAAAAATAACTTCAAGAATCCCAGCACTGTGGAGGCCGAAGCAGGAGCGCTGCTTGGAGTCTGGGGCCAGCCTGGGCTATGCAGTGCGTTCCAGGACAGCCTGTTCTACCTAGCAACACCTTGTCTCAAAATATTAGATGAACACACCACTTGAAGAGGCCGGAACAGAGACAGCTACAGCCTGCCGACATCTTCCCCTTCAGCTGGGGGCTAGTTACTGGAAGTAATGAAGTTACTGAAATTCCCAGCACCTTCTTCCCGCAGTCTTCGCCTCACGTCACCCTCCTGCCTCCTGAGCACTCCGTAAGATAGTGTCAGGTCTCGCGTTAGCACAAAGGACTCCGCAGTGTCTTTTACCAAGGAGTATTTTTAATGCGTGGGCCTATCACATTCATGTCTTATTATGTGTCTGTTCTATCCCATTTTTGTACATTTGTCTAGTAAAGACTTTAGATCTTCCCGGTCATACATGCTCACTCATTCAGAAAACAAATTGAAGAGGTGGTACGGTGGCATATACCTAGAGCAATGTGATCCTCACCACAAGGGAGGCTGAGGCAGGAGGGTGGAAAGGTGGGGCCCAGCCTGGATAATTGAGCGACTTGGTGAGATTCCATCTCAAAATAAAAAGGGCCTGGAGATGTAGCTCAGGGCAAAGGGCCTGGCTCACTCCCCAGGACCAGATCAGGGACTTTTTTTGCTTGAGCAGCCAGTCAGCAGATTGGTTCCTACTGGGCACGACCTCGCCCTCACCCCGCAGTTCGGGAAGGATCTGAAGGAGGAGACGATGAGGTCTGAGGCAGAGCAGAGCTTTGCTGGGGCTCTGACCCGCGGAGACATCCGGGAAGTCATCGGCAGCGGCTCCAAGTTCTGAGGAGGATCGCCACCGGTTGACTCTGTAATGTAATGATCTTGTTCCGGTAAAAGTCGCAGGGTGGCTGTTCCAGGAAACTGACATCTTTTTTTTTTAACCTGAGAAGAGGCAGCCCAGGGGCGGCCCGGGCAGGCCGGTGCAGGAGCAGCGGGGACTCTCTGGTCCCCCGTGGAGCGGTGCGCAGGTGGCCGCGCTCCTGGTGTCCTAACCGGGGTTGAGACAACCAGCCGGGGTCACAACTCAGGCCGAAGAGGAGGTGGTGTGTGATGAAGCGGGCCTGCAGGGCAGCGGGGGCTAGACGCGTTTTCTGATGACAAAACTCAATCCCTGAACACGGTTCAGGATCACTGTTTTCTGACTTCATTTCCAGCTAGGTAATAAAAACAAAAATAAATATTTCATCTGCAACTCTGCCCCGTGCCCCTCCAGTCCTCGCCAGTGCCCGGCCCCGCCTTCAAACTCGGGCTGCGGTGAGTGCCAGCACATCTCTCGGGGGATGGTGGCTCATTTCTTGGTGCCTCAGTTTCCTCCTGTGTAAGATGAGACAGCGCTGCTGCCACAGACTCGAGCGGATGGCACAGCAGCCTCCCCCGGCTCCTGGTGTGGCGTGCGGGATGCCGAGCCCTGGCCGAAGCCAGCGCAAAGGGACGCCTGTGATTGGCCCTCAACTAGTGAACACCGAGGGCCGCTGTGGGTCAACACGCGGCCGGAAGGCTTACTGACAACGCACTTGTGCCACAGCGTGGCCTGTGCTGGGCGCTGGCACAGGACAGACAGGGGCATCTTAGACGTGCCGCTAGGATCAGCGAATGTGAAAGCCTGCTGCTCAACCCTGGGCCATAAAAACGGACTGTAGCGTCTTTGCTACTTACTCACTGATGGTCAGGGTGTGAGCACATCATGAGCCAGGCGCAGGGGTGCACGCCTGAATCCTACAACTGGGGAGGCTGAGGCAGGAAGATCCCCCCAGGCTCAAGGCCAGCCTTGGCTACACAGTGAGGCCCCGCCTCAAAAAGCAAGTGCATGACAGTACAGCTCTAATATGGCTCTAATTTGTCTTTGTTTAACCAGGTACCATTCAAAGCACTGTTCAAACTGCAACATTTTTTATCCTCATAAAAAAATCATAAGGTAGATGTTACCATTGCGCCGATTCTGCAGATGAGGAAACTGAGGCATTGGTAAATGGATCTCAGCTAGCAAGAGGTGGAAGGCAGGTTTCGAGGGGGCCACCAGGCTCCAGGGCCTCAGCTTCCCTTTCTGACCCCACAACTAAAGCCAGCTCTCTCACGAGCCTCTTCTCCGTACAGATTTCCGAAACCCGACGCAGCCTGTGGGCCTCAGTTCTAAACTTCCTGACCCGAGCATCAATGTTCAAGTGCCGTTAATCAGAGGTTAGGATGGTGCCTAAAACTTAGGCTTTGGAATGTCTTCCACTCCCTCTGTCCCCCAGGAGCCTAAGGAAAGGGACCCGAAAGAGAAGCCAAAGAGGGAAAGACCGGAAAGGACCCACAGAGGCTGCGGTCGGGCCTGTCCTTCTACAGAACAAAGTGCAGATAAACCCAGGGCCCCGCCTGTCACCGCGGGGCCACTGTGACTGCGCACAGGAAGGAGCGGCAGGGCCATGACGAAAGTCCTGCAGGAAGCTGCTTCCTTCCGCAGCACCAGGCCTCGTTCCCTGCATCATGTCCCTCCCGAGCCACAGAAGCGGAAGCGAAGCCATCTAGGCAGTCAGAGTCTGGGGAAGCGCGGAAGCCGGGTTGCAAGAGGCCCAGCAGTCGGAGCTGGAGAGGCGGGCGGCGGCCTGGAGAGGACGGGCGGAGGCCGAGGCCGGCGAGGGAGCCGGTGCCGGGGGTGGGGGGGTGGCCGGAATCACGCCTGCCCCCCTCAGACCCCTGGGGCCGAGGAGCTGGTAGAAGGTGCACGCTCACCCCATGTGCTATGCATCAAGTTTGCCACACAGATTATACAGAATTTCTCAAGAAGTTAAAAAGACAACCCCGAATTAGCCAGGCACAGTGGCACAGGCCTCTAATCCCAGCACTGTGGAAGCTGGGACAGGAGGACCCCTAGGAGTTCGAGACCAGCCTGGGCTACACAGTGAGTTTGAGTCCTGGACTACATAGCCAGACCCTGTCTTACAAAACAACAGTTCAAAAATCCCAGAATCGAGTTTAATGTCTGCTTTCAGAAAAACAGGCGAGATTCTGAGTTACGGCAATTTGTCTGAGAGAACCGTGCGCAGTAAGCTACTTCGCGTCTTCATTTATCTTCCGGGTAGACGGCGGGACGGGACAAATCAGCTGGGAGTTGAACCCGCGGTTCCAGGAAGTCTAGATATTTCAGAGCTCTCTTCCCTAGTCCATTAAGGGAGCCCCTCCAGGAGCATAATGTAGTTAAAGTAGACGGAGACGTCTTCGGACCAGAAAGTGGATTTTATTTCCACTTTGGGGATTTCGGATCCATACGAGGGGGAGATTCAGAAGCAGCTCACCTATCGCGGTGCCTATAGAATAACGTGAAGCGTCGCCCAGGCCGCCACGGGCTGATTTACGGGAGAGGGGAGACAGGCTGGGGCGCACAGGTTCCGAGTGCATTTGCTAAGTGGGGGCTGCGGGGTCACCCCTCTCTCCTCTTCACCCTGCAGACCACTCTCGCCTCTGTCCAGCAGAGAGCCCACGTCAGGGTCTCCGAGGCCGGCCACAGCCCTCACCCGTGCCGGGTGGACCTCGGGCCCCCTGCCCTCCGGGCTGTTGGGTCGCCTGCACGTCGGGGCTGGGCCGTGCAGCCTGGGTGCTGGCTGTCCAGTGCCAGCTGGACACTGCGGGTCCGGTGAGGGACACGCGATCTGTCACCCCACTGTCAGCCTGGATTATTCGCGCAGCGCCCGGCGTGATGAAGGGCTGGGATTGATCTGTCTTTCGGCGCGTGGGCCTGTAGGCCCCTGGCGCATCTCTCCTGGGCTGCTGCACCCCGAGCCCAGGCCCTGTTCCTGCGCCTCCCGCCTCCACTGTCCCGGGACCTGCCCACGTCTGGCTTCAGCGTGGGTGTGGTGAGGGCCGGGTGCGCCCTGGCCGGAATGCCAGGCACTGCTTCCTGCTTCCAGGAAACAGCTCCCATCCCTGATGTCGGGCCTTCCGCCCTGCAGGGGTGCACGAGAAATCTAAACGGGGGACCCGGGCAACACCTTCCATTTACAAGGTCGCTTTCCTCTTAGAACAAACCATTTCCACACGGTGTCCCCAACACCGCTATATTTCTGTAAAAGAAGTTTTATCATCTCCATTTTGCAAAGGTAAAAAAATGAGCACAGAGGGCCTATTTACCCAAATGCACCTGATAAATAAATGGATGGCAAAATCAATACTGGGGCCGACAGCCTCTGGCTCCCTCTGAGATTCCCTGAGTTATACAATGTCTACCGAGCACCTACTATGTGGGACCGTCACCTCCCTCATCCTCGGTATTAGGGGACAGAGACGCACACGGACACACGTGCTCTGTGCAGAGTTCACAGGTGTGCGTCAGACACACACGCCCTCCTGCACTTGGCCATGAATTAGCCAGAAGCCGCTGTGCGCTGTGCTTTGCTATCCAGCTATAAATTCCTGTCCTCACTAGTGCCTTATAATTCTTTCCAAATCTACAGGAATTGAGCAGATTTGAATATAATTATATAAAAGCAATAGTTCTCCAATGTGTTCTAGTACCCTTGGCAAAACCTTATTAAACATGTGTTTAATTCCGCTACATCAAAACTCTGCTCACATAAAAGGTGACTGTGTTATATATATGTAACATAAGCTTTCAGTCCAAAGAATACCGATGCCCCTCCGCGGAGGCCTCTGAATCAAGTGTGCGTAGCCTCAAAAACTTTCCATTAATACTTGGAGCCAGGGGCTGGGGATTTAGCTCAATAGTTCCAGCGCCTGTCTTGCAAGCGCAAGGACCCGGGTTCAATCCTCGGTAACCACATACCATACTGGGCGTGGAGACTCACGCCAGCAGCAACCAGTACCACACACCACAGTGCTGGGCGTGGTGGCTCACGCCTGTAATCCCAGCACTTGGGAGGCAGAGGCAGGAGGATTGCTGTGATGAGTTTGAGGCTGAGCTCAGGGCCAGCCTGAACTACAAAGCGAGACCCTGTCTCAAAAAAAATACTTGGAGCCAGGCATATGATGTGTCTGCTGTTCCAGCCAGTCAGAAAGCTGAGGCAGGAGGGTTACTTGAGCCCAGGAATTTGAGACTAGCATCAGGCAACCCAGGGAGACCCCAGCTTTTAACTTGTGACCTTTCTGTCTCAGGCATGTGTGTGTGTGTGTGTGTGTGTGTGTGTGTACGTGTGTGTGTGTGTGTATTTATATATATACACATATGTATGTATGTATGTATGTATATTTTTTTAAGAGACAGGGCCAGCCAGGAAGGAGGGTCACAAGTTCAAAGCGAGCCTGGCAACTTAGTGGGACTTTGTCTCAAAATGAAAAACAAAACATCTAGGAGTAAAATCTCAATGATAAAGAGCTTACCCTCATGCTGAAGGCCCTGAGCTCAATGCCCTAGTACCTCAAATAAATACACACAAATATATATATATACAGAAATACTTATAAATACATACATTTGTATGCAGAGTTCAAGGCCAGGCTGGGTAGCAGCAAGTCAGTCTCTCTTGCTCTCTCTCTCTCTCTCTCTCTCTCTCTCTGGTTTAACCCAGGGCTTTCCAACCCAGCTACAGCCCCAGCCCCTTTCTACTTTTTATCTTTGAGAAAAGACTGGCTAAGTTGCCCAGGCTGGGCTCAAACTTGGGACCCTTCTGCTTCAGCCTCCCAGAGCACTATTATAAGCATGTGCCACCATGCTTGGCTGCCTTGTCTCTTAAAAAAAAAAAAATTACATTAAAAAACAGACAGAGAGAGAGAGACAAGAAGGTCACAGGTTCAAGACCAGCCCAGGCAACTTAGGAAGCCTCGTCTCAAAATAAAATAAAGCCCTTGCCTGGCATATACAAGGCCCAGGCTCAGTGCTCTGTGTGTGTGTGTGTGTGTGTATGTGTGTATGTGTGTGTATATGTGTGTATGTGTGTGTATGTGTGTGTGTGTGTGTGTGCATGTGTGTGTGTGTGTGTGTGTGTGTGTGTGTTTAATATTTGCTCTTTTCTGGCTACTTATAAAAAGTGGTTGAGTAACTCAAGGCCGAAGAAACAATTATGGGAGAGAAATATCAACATGACGTCTGTTACCTGTTCAGCGCGCACAGCTGTCATGTTGTCCCACAGAGTCCGAGATGCTCGAGGCTTCCCACCGTGTGGGAGGAAGGGGCGGCTGGGTCGGTCTGAGGGCTGCAAAGCAACCGTGTGGGTCCACCCCACTCCTGAACCTCCGGTCTCACGCTGTTATCTCTTCCCCGGACACTCGGGTGACCGCAGAGCAGAGGACAGTGAGGCGCTTGGACTTCTCAGCTCGGCCCTCGCTGTCCACGGGTGCTTGCGGTGCTTCCTGCCGTGCTCACGGCTGCCCCAGTCGGGGAGACCAGGGACACCCGGCCGCAGCCCCCGGCGAGTGTGACCTGTACTCTGAGAGGAGGCCGGGACGTCCCACAGGGGACGGAGCCACACGGACCAGGCCGGAAGACACACTCAGGGCTTTGGCTTCAGTGACCGCTGCGTTGGTAACACACGCGACGGCTCACTGGTGCCAGTCTGTAGGGGCCTCTTAGCCTTCTGCAGCGGCTCTGTGACCTGTGTGGGGCGTGTGTGACCCGGGACACTTGGCCACAGTCCCTGCCGGCAGCGCACAGACACCGGGGAAGGAAGGACACTGTACCACGAAGGTCGAGCACGGTACAGGAACTTGGCGGGCACCAGGGCAGTGCTGGGTCCTCAGGGGTTGGTCCCGAGATTCAGAAAACGGCTGCGTTGCCTGTGACCACGTCCAGGGCTCCCGTCTTGGGAAGCCACGCGGAGAGTGAGGACTTGACGCCAGAAGGGCTTTAAACTACCACGGAATTATTTTTATCTCATGTATCACTAGGAAGCATAAATCCACTTCTGAGTCTTCAGACCTTGGCTGCTATAGCTGACTTTCCATTTACCAAGTGAGAATCAGCAGTTTTCAGATGGCGAAATCGCTGAACCACGTGGGGATGGAGCTAGACGCCTGGCTGCGCTCCGGGACAGAAGAGTTCCTCTTCAAACTGGGCGCGCTGCAAGGGGCCATTTGACAAGCATGGAAATATTTTTCATTAAATATTTCTCAGGTACAGCTGGGCACAACAGGCCACACCTACAGTCCCAGCACTCAGGAGGCTGAAGCAGGAGGATCACTATGATTTTGAGGCCAATCAGGGCTGCATGGTTGAGTTTAAGGCTACGCTGGACTGCATAGAAAGACCCTGTCTCAAAAAAAAAAAAAGAACAAGCAAATGAATAAATATTCCTCAGCTACAAAAGCAAAAACAATCAAAAACCCCAAGGTAGGGGCTGGGGAATTAGCTCAGTGGTTCCGGCGCCTGTCTTGCAAGCGCAAGGACCTGGGTTCGATCCCCCGGTAACCACATACTATACTGGGCGTAACTTACACCCAGCAGCAACCAGTACCACACACCACAGTACCGGGCGTGGTGGCTCACGCCTGTAGTACCAGCACTCGGGAGGCAGAGGCAGGAGGATTGTGATGTGAGTTGGAGGCTGAGCTCAGGGCCAGCCTGAACTACAAAGCGAGACTCTCTAAAAAAAAAAAAAAAAAAACCCAAGGTAGGTCAACTGCATCTCATGAAATGTGGTTTTTCAAAGAGGCAGAAAGAGCATAGGAGTACAGAGAAAGAGAAATCAGAAGAGACACTTGTGTCATTTTCTGTCATCTAAAACTGTTATTGGTTGGCATTTTCTTGGTGGCGCACATCTGTCCCCTCACCCTGAGGAAGCTGGGCCAGGAGGACCATCGTGAGTTGAAGGCCAGCCTGGCCTACACAGACCCAGTCTCCAAAAAGAAAAAAATACCAAGTTACTATATAAAGAGATATTACTGGCATTATTGATGTTGCAGTTGGCTGGGTTTCCTATGAGGATAATTCAGTGTATTGTTTCGATACCAAATCCCATCACCAAGTCCTACAACACACAGGCGCTGACCAGTCAGGCTTTCTGCCTCCTCTTCAGCAGGAGGACAGAGAAGTGGCCGGGGCTTCTCAGATGTGAGTCTGGGAGGTTTCACCGCCGGTCGGGGAGCCTCGGCAGGCTCTCTCAGCTGTGGTCGGGCCTGGCGGCGCACACCTGCATTCCCAGCACTCCGGAGGCTGAGGCAGGAGGATCTCCAGGAGTTCACGCTCCCCTCTGAAACCTTTCCACCCTCACCCTGGGTGAGCAGAACGGAAAGAGATCTCAAGGGTTCCTGCAGACCGGTCCACCTGCCACCTGCTTTTCTTGGAAGACGTCTCACCGTGCTGATTCCACGATTAGCCCACTTCTGGTCCATATTCCTGCTTGGGGCCCAGCTGGCAGAGCCCCTGTCCACTCAAGGCCGGTTTCATCCGGTTCACGCTGTCAGCACCGCCGCAGAGCATCTCCACAATAATGCGCTGCGCCGTGCCTGACAGCGCAGACCAAACCACCATCCAGCCGTCCCAGCTCCAGGCAAGAGAACCACAGTTCTTTCAATCATGCCTATATCGCTCCTCAGAAAAATACAATAGTTCTCTCGGGCATTTACCTGAAGGAGAAACTGCCGTCATCCAACTTCGTTTGTTTCCTGGTAGTTCTGAAGCTTACAAAGCATTCATTGGTAAGAAACACGCTGAGCGGTGGATGTTAGATTCACGGGGAAACGCCGGTTATTAATGTGAAGCTTGATCATTTTCACCGAGTAAACACAAATAATACCATCCAGACCTAGATGTGGAACTTTACCAACACTTGGTGGCTCTTTCCGGGCCTTTCCCTATTATTATCTCTCCAGGAGTAAGTAGCTACTATTCTATCTGGCCATGGTGGCGCACGTCTGTGATCCCAGCCCTAGGGAGGCTGAGGCAGGAGGATCGCTGTGAGTCCAAGGCCAGGCTAGGCAACATAATAAGACCCTGTCTCAAAAAAAAAAAAAAAAAATTTTTAATATTGTCCAAGTTTATCCTATCAAGAAAACTCTTTAGTTGAAAATTTGTTTTGCCCCAAAATCAGAAATAAGAAATTCCTTATTGATAGTTCCAAAAACTCAGAACTGAAAGGTGCTATTAGACAAATACTAACGGGAAATTGAGTTGCTGTTTTTTTAAAAAGATACGTGCTTTTGCTCAACGTGCCCGTCCCCATTTCTGCCGTAAGAGGTCACGTGTGCATCCTCTTCTGCCTCCTGCTTTGATTTCACCTCTTCAGTGAGAGGTTTAACCGCAACCCCCAAATATTGGATTAGTATGGAAGCAAGCTGCGGTATTTGGAGCATCGTGCCGCGATCAAAGCAGCAGCGTAATGATTTTCTTTCTCAGAGCAGATATCCGAGGCCCCGAGTATTGA
>PVIR01040909.1:0-13044 GCA_004026965.1 Petromus typicus
ACCTAGGTGTAAGGGTGTTAACACAGTATGGTGAAAATCATGGTAACTGTAAAATCTAATAGGTATGTGGGATTATTACACTACTACCTTTCACTTTGCGTGTGTTTAAAGAGTACCACGCTAACACTGAAAGGATGGGGAAAAAAAGAAAAGAAACAGGAATGAAGGAAGCAAACAATCTGAAAACAATCAAACACTCTCATACCTTTCAGGTTGTTGAGAATGTCATTGGCCTCCTGTAAGGTATTCCGTCCCTTTTTAGCAGCTTCCTCAGCAAGAGCCTTGGCGGCGTCGGCCCGGGCCAGGAGTTGGTCAGCAGTCTGCAAAGGCACCCAGGTCAGAAGACGGCCTCCAAAGCCACCCTGCCCCTCTTACCAAGTGCCTCGAAGCAACAGCTCAGACAGAGGCCCTGCAGTGCACAGCACGGCCGGCTCGGTGTGAGCACAGCCGCTGCGGATGCTGTGCTGCTCCTGTCTCTGCAGCGTGGGTACTGCGAGAGACACCACTGGACCAGCCTGGTTTCACTTGCCTCAAGAAAGAAGCAAGTTGAAAAACCAAACCAACCTGCTGCTCGACTTTTCCACTCTCCAGAAGTTTCTTTACTTCCAGTTCCTTCCCAATCATGTCTTCTCTGAGATCCTCATAATCCTTTAACTTCTGGTCAACCAGACGGCCCAGATCCGCAGCTTCTTTCTTTATTTTGTTTGCTTCATTCTATGAAAAAGAAAGTAAGATTATCACATTTTAATTGAAAGGACTGATAAAAAATAGCCTAGGAACTCTGAAACAGTGCTCAGTTGATATCTTTAAGACAAAAGCACAGGTCAAGATTTTCTGCACCTTTACTTTTAAACTGAGGTACACTCTGCACACAGTGAAACTGTTTACATGATGTCTGATGAGTCTGACAAATGCATTTACTACCAGAGTCACTTACTTACTCACTCAGGACGGGGCATTTCCATCATCCCGAGCTTCCCTTATATTCCTCTCCCCCCGTAGCTGCCACTATTCTGACAGCACTGCAGAGTAGCCGTTGGCGTCTTCAATTTAAATACATGGACTCAGAAGTGATCTGAAGAGCTCTAAAAAACCTTACAATGTACATTCCTCACATACAGAAAGTCAAGTTTAGAACACTATGGACAGTGAAAAATACAAACTATGAAAGGCAGAGTAAAATAGTAAATTTCAAATCTAATTTTTAATGCAAAAATGTATTTATACACAGCTTTGTATAAGGAACCGTGATTACAGATCTGAAACAAAACACGACAAGCCTCCAAAGGTCTGACCCGCCTCAGACAGTCCTGATACAGTTCTTTCATTTAAACTTTCCTTTCTTGTTTCCCAGGCCTCTGACACACAGTGTCTGGGATAATATTAATTATGCTTTAAGTAATTTCACTATATGATAATTTGGCTGTATATGGAAGATTTGGGATAACACCTATTACCAAAGTAACCCTCACTATTTAATGTTAATAACTAATCATTGTTACAGTTAGTAACATGAAATTCTAGCAGGATATTTTTTTTACTTCTGTAAGTTCTACTAGTGTACTTAAAACAACTCAGTGAGCCAGCCGAGTGTCGGATGGGGGACACAGGCCATCCGATGGACTCTTACAGACTAGAGGATTGGGGACGTGCGTGACGACATCAGCGACAACGGCAGGCGCATACCTCCAATGCCTCCGAGGCCACAGGGGCCAGCTGGGCCACACTGGCATAGATCTCCACAGCTTTGTCACCAGCCCGCTTGGCCTCCTCATGGACACGGGCAGCTTGCTTCTCTAGATCCTGTGAGATATTCTTTGCTTGCTCATATCTAAGGAACAAATTACATGATTTAATAAAAAGCTGGCTGCTTTTAGCATATTGTTAATCAGATTCAACATAGTTGATAGCCTAGGAGAGTATTTCAAAACTTCACAGGAAATGTTATACTAAATTACATCGAAGACCAACATTTAGCTGAAATTTAATTTCATCTCATCACTTATATTTATGCCCTAAATTGGTTAAGCATCTCTGACCTTTAAATGTAAAATGCTTCCAAATCTAAAACTTTTTGAGTAACAACATGGTGCCACAAGTCAAAATGCAGGCACACGCAAATGCGGGCACACGCAGATGTAGGCATGCTGAAAATATTACATGAAATTTCAGGCTAAGTGTATAAATTCTATATGAGCATAGGTGGATTTTGTGTTTGGACTTGGATTCCTTACAAGAAAAAAGTCCAATATTCAAAACTTTTATACCAAGCATTTCAGATAAGAGATTCTCATCTTGTAATTTTGTACTTTAGACTTCTTTAAAAATTTGTAGTTCAAGTATGTTTTCTCTGCTTTACCATATTTTCTGCTTTCATTTTTCATTTATGCAGTATCTTAAGCACCATGACTAGCCTTATTATCATTCTCCATAGTTACCAAAATTGGATCTAAACAAATCTCTGTGGCACTATAATCTCTGCTCTAATTATTTTTCTATTTCAAGAACATGATTAACAAGAGAAATCTTATTGCATGAATGTACACCTTAAATCCACACCGTTCAATTCTTCATTGAACTGGTATTACAACAGTATCTGAAGGGGTGTATGCCGCCTTTAAATTATACTCACTTCCTATTGAGTTCTTCAATCTCCAATGCTGTTTCATTTTCTCCTGCCAGCGTCTTCAGAAGCAGATTGTACGCCTCAGTTGATGTATCGTTGGCTGTTTTTGCCACTCGTACAATGTCATCAGCTTCTTGTTTATGGCTGTATATAAAAGAGAGAAAGTAAAGCATAAAGCAGACCTTCAGACAGTGAAAGAAGTAAAGTTTAGGTAATTTTTATTTATTTTTTACAGAGTCTGCTAAAAAGGGAAAGCACCCTTCAACAATTCACCATTCTAATATATGTCTGGAACTAATGACTGCCCTTTAAGGATTTCTTATAACTGCAGAGGCCCAAAGTAACTTGTATTAACCTCATGATGTCTCAATAAGTTTAAATTCAACTATTAAGTTGTTCTTTTTTTTTTTTTGCTGATGTATGTATTTCTTATGGCTTCATGCAGCCATAGGTGGGGCTCTCAGAGGTGGCTGGAGCTAGTGTGTAACTGATTCAGGGTGCAGTGCTAGTTAAGGGTGCTCAGATCACAGTTGCCAGGATTAAGGCTTATGTGCTGTTCCCACTAAGGGTGGTCAGCCTGGATACAATGTAAGGGACAGAAACAGGCTCGGTGCTAGTTACTTGGAGTTTGTCATTTGCTTGCTCGGCGACCTTCTAACCACCGTGAACTCTTACTCCTCTGTGGTGCCTGTCTGCCGTGCCTCTCTACCGCTGAGCCAGCCAATTATGGACTGAAACTTCTATAAACCGTGAACTAAATAAACCTTTCCTCCTTTAATTTTGGGTTTCAGGAATTTAGTCTCACCAAGGAAGAAAAACGACTAAGACAGTGTTTTTTTGGTCAGATTCCATATATACCAACATGAGCAGAAATCTAAAAATACTGAAAAATCTCATTAATTCAGAACTTTGGAATCATTTTGGGGGGCTAAGTTTATGGATATTACTCTCTACACTGAGAGTAGATATTGTTTATATAAATTAGTGGTATAAAATTTACAGAATATTTATATTTATCTAAATATAATTATTTAAGGCTGATTTATCAATAAAACTGTGTATGCTAACAAGAAATCATTTATATAGTCATAAACACAAACCTCAGGCCAAACTGTTATTCATAACAATTTGCTAGTGTAGATCAGTTGCTACATAGTCTTAAAGCAGCGTGAACCGCTGAAGATTTTTCACAGCCAACCTGATTACTGGCAAGAAAAGTCTCTCAAGACTTCATTCAAATGAACAGTCAAGGGGGACTATAGCCAAATAATACATTTGAGCCTGGTAAATGCTAAGGGCTTTTCCATTTCTAAAATTTCATGTTATATCGTCACAATGCAGTACACTGTCAAACTATAATATGTGGTCATTCTTTCTGGTATGGTAAACTTCTGTTCAAAATCCTTCTATGAAGCTCACCAGAACTGACTGATCTCTATGACTAAGTTTTCATGGGAATTTTCCCATGTGTTTAGTTATCTTCTTTTCACAAGAAAATTCAGCTATCAAACTATGAATGCTCGATAAGTTAGATTACACAGCTTACAAATTCACACTTACATAGAACAGAAAGGTAGCACATGGAAAGCAAGAAGTCAAACTGCTGTGAATGCTAAAATGGCTAAAATTCTAACCTAAGGCTTAATTTATAAACCCCATATCCCTGAGGTCTATTAACTGTTTGGCAGTGCAGTCAACAAACATTTTGAGTATCTATGACCCTACGGCTTTAGTAGTGAGTAAAATATACAATAATGCCTACCATAATAAAGCCTATATTCCAACAATTTTATTTTTTAAGATCTTTTTAACATGAAGCCTTGTATACTTTAAAACCTTCTAAAGAGATTATCTTTTTTTTTTTTTAGGTTTTTGGAGACAGGGTCTCGCTTTTGTGGTTCAGGCTGGCCCCGAGCTCAGCCTCAAACTCACATCACAATCCTCCTGCCTCTGCCTCCCGAGTGCTGGGATGACAGGCGTGAGCCACCACACCCGGCACTGTGGTATGTGGTGCTGGTTGCTGCTGGGTGTGGGTCTCCACACCCAGTATTGTTATGTGGTTACCGGGGAATCAAACCCGGGTCCTTGTGCTTGCGAGACAGGCGCCGGAACCACTGAGCTAACTCCCCGGCCCCTAAAGAGATTATCTTAATAAAAAAATCTTTAAAAACTCAAGAGTGAAAATGGTCATTTCTCTGTGGCTTATTTTCAAATTAAATTCTACAGGATTTCTAGAAACCTACTACCTTAAAGGTCTTAAAAGTTAAAAATCTAAAAGTGGTGTGCTTTTAAGATGTATAAATATAATTGCACTTCAAAATGCTGCATTCTAATAAAACAAATATTTAATTTCAGAAAAGAGAGCAAACTGTGCAGTCTATAGCATTTGCGAGATGACGCAGGACCATCTGAACATGAGGAAAACTACACCCTGGTAGCGGGGGGGGGGGGGTGTGTGTCTGCACATTACCGTTCTGCAAGTTTTCGGGCCTCCTCTGCCAATAGCGTCATGTTATTCGGGTCCCCTGTCGAATCCGGCTGAGTGATTGACTGAAGACAAAATAAAGCATTTAATCTGAAATGGCTGAGTTGTTTAAATTTCACAAAACAAGGGTCAAAACTAAATTTTTATTAGTATTATATGCAAAAAGAATACTTATTTTCAGACATGTTTATTTGATATCAACACTTTTCACTGCAAATTTATTGCTGTTTTCAGTGAAGGACAAAGGAAGATGAAATTGCTGAGTATCAAAGAAGGAACAAAGTAAGGAAAAAACCCCTCGATATTCCTAAGGACTATTGTTTTTTGATAAATGGTCTCCTTTTGGAGTTCAGACTGGCCTTGAACTCACTATGTAATCCAGGCTGGCCACAAATTCGCAGCAATCCTCCTGCCTCAGCCTCCTGGGTAATGGAATTACAAGTATACGCCACCATACCCAGCCAACTTTATCCAGTCTGTATTGTCACATGATTAAACAGGAGCAGGATGATTTGCTTGCTCTACAGAGCAAGATGGGAGGAGCTGAAGAACTACCCCATAACCATCAACAGACTTGCTACAAATGACACAAGGGCTCCCCCAACCCCACCCCTTCGAATTCCCCAGTCACTCACCACATTGGCAATGGCGACCCTGGCTTTCTCCAGTTCCCTGGAAGCGAGTTCAATCAGCTGTTCTGTGCTCTCTACTCGGGCTCGCGCCTGCTCGGCCAAGCTCCCCGTCTCTTCGATGGTATTCCGGATATTCTGTAAACGGCTAATCTGGCTGTACAGGGTGTTGTTCACTCTCTGAAGCCGATCGATCAAGTTCTGGTCTACATCTGAAATAGTATTGCAGAAGAAGGTCCGCAAGTTTTCTGAAGGGGCACTAACATCCTGCATGTAATCTAAGACACTGTACTTTTACTTTTCTTTTTTTGCATTTTTTGAGACAGGGTCTCGCTTTGTAGTTCAGGCTGGCCCTGAGCTCAGCCTCAACTGACATCACAGCAATCCTCCTGCCTCTGTCTCCCCAGTGCTGAGATTACAGGCGTGAGCCACCACGCCCGGCACTGTGGTATGTGGTACTGGTTGCTGCTAGGCTGAGTCTCCATACCCAGTATGGTATGTGGTTAATTGGGGATTGAACCCGGGCCCTTGCGCTTGCAAGACAGGCGCTGGAACCACTGAGCTAAATCTCCCAGCTCTATTTTTACTTTTCAAAACAGTGTTTTTGTGATGTTTTCTGTGCCCATTCCCTTCATTGCTACATTTCTTACACTAGGCTCCGACTTACGTCTCCCTATCCCACTCAACTATGAACCCCTTACTTTGCCCACTATTTGCTTTTTCCTACTACAGGTTGAACCAGGGGCTTTACACTGAGCTATATTCCCAGGCCCATTTTTATTTTGAGACAAGATCTCACTACATTTCCAAGGAGGCTGAGGCAGGAGGCTTACTAAACAGACCAAGCTTTGCTCAAACTTAGGATCCTTCTTATCTCAGCCTCCCAGAGAGCTTATACATAAATGCACACACCACCATGCTAGGGAAGTCCCACTTTCTACTCATCACTATGTATCCACAATCTTTTTTTTTTAGGGTTTTTGAGACAGGGTCTTGCTTTTGTGGTTCAGGCTGCCCCTGAGCTCAGCCTCAAACTCACATCACAGCAATCCTCCTGCCTCTGCCTCCCAAGTGCTGGGATTACAGGCGTGAGCCACCACGCCCGGCACTGTGGTATGTGGTACTGATTGCTGCTGGGCGTGAGTCTCCACTCCCAGTATTGTCTGTGGTTACCAGGGATCGAACCCGGGTCCTTGCGCTTGCAAGACAGGTGCCGGAACCACTGAGCTACCTCCCCGGCCCTGTATCCACAATCTTACAGAGGGCTGTCAAAGAAAAGGCATGAAAGGAATGTCTAATGAATTGATTTTGATATTCTAGCATGTCATATTTCATCATAAATATACAGGGTCGGGGATTTAGCTCAGTGGTTCTGGCGCCTGCCTTGCGAGTGCAAGAACCCGAGTTCGATCCCCAGTCACCACGTACAACAGTGCCAGGTGTGGAGACTCATGCCCACCAGCAATCAGAACCACACACCACACAGGCAGAGGCAGGAGGATTGCTGTGAGTTCAAGGCCAGCCTAAACTACAAAAAAAGCCAGACCCTGTCTCATAAATAAATAAATAAAGTTTTTTAAAATGTTGCCAGTCCTGAAAGCTAAATATATTTCAAAACTTGGAAAAATATATGTTAAAACAGATGCTGATGTACGGCAAATTCAACTCATTTTGTATTTTAAGTAGACTTTTGGACTATCTATCCCTTTGCTCTGTATATCTATGTCATTTCTTTCAAACTGATCTCTGCTTCTAAATAGTTTTTCAAATAATCCTTTACTATGTCCATTCAATTTAAAACTTCTACTTGGATCCTGAAAAACCAAAAGATAAAAAGTGCAGGCAAAAACAAGCCAATCAATATTAAATTCTCGCATGTCATGAGGTTATATTCATGTACAAAATCCATCAAGTTATCTACTCAAACCTGACCAGCTTTGGAAGAGAGGAGAGACCCTAGGAGTAGACCCACGTATCCACAGCAGACCCGCTTTCAACAATGTTGCTAAGAACATACATGAGAAAAGGACAGTCTTTTCTAATTAATGGTGTTAGAAAAACTGGATATTCACACGCAGAAGACTGAAACTAGGTCCTGTAGCTCATTAGTGACGAAACTCAACTCGTGAATTAAAGACTTACAAGACAGACCTGAAACAATGAACTGCTAGAAAACAGCACAGGGGAAATTCTTTAGGACATCTGAGTGGGCACGAATTTTTTGGACAAGATCCTCAAAAGAGAGGAAACAAAGGCAAAAGCAGACAAATGGGATTATATCAAACTAAAAACTTCTACAGCATGAAGGAAAAAAACAATCCACAGAACAAGAAAAAATATATGCTAATTATACATCTGACCAGGGCTTGATATCCTGAATATGAAAGGAACTCCAAAATCTCAACAGCAAAACACCAAGTAAATAACCTGATTTAAATACGGATAATACACCAAACATTTTCAAGAGACAACGAATGACCAGCAAGTATATGAAATGCAGTGCAACATCACTAGAAAAATATATGGCACAGATTTATAAACTACCTTAAATTGGAACATCAAACAATTTCTGATATGTTGGAAAATTACTCTCTGTTAATTGTATCTTAAAGATGAATTTGCTTTCAAAATATTATTTAAAATAATAAAATAATTAATTGTTTAAAAAATGAGAAAGAATACAAATCCCCATTATGGAGTGCAACCATGATGTGTATATTTAATGTACCAATAAAGATAAAAAAAAAAAAAGCAATGAACTGCAAGATACAGATAACCTAAAAAAAAAAAAAAAAGAGAGAGAGAAAGAAATTTATGAAACCATCCTAATTAACTTTGAATGAGGAACCACATCACAGTTTTACTCACATGTACCTTTGACATCCTGGGCCTCACGAAGGAGGTCCATAACCTCTCTCTCTGCTTCTTTCAGTCTGTCCTCAAAGGCTTGATCTGTCACTGTCTCATCCCCAGTTCCAAGGTTTGCTATGAGACCCTCTAATTCCTGGAGTTTCACTCGATGATCAGCAACCTGAACATATGAAGGGAAAGGGGAAAGAACTCAACCTTCTTACTGCAGGGAGGCGGGGCACTCCATGAATAGAGCGCATGCTGCACATATACCTGTAAACAGTTTTTTCTGACTTTAAACCAAAGCTTTCAAGACTATCCTTGACTTGAAAGATTGCCTGCTGACAATTTCGTTCTAACCTTCCCCTTGAGTATTATACTGCTGCCTTCATTTCTCCACTGGGCTCCCTGATAAGTACCTTAATATCCAAATTTGTATTTCTTAACTCTGTTCTCTCTGGGTTACCTCAGAAGAAAATGTTTCTAGCTACCTCAGGCAAAAAAACCTAAGAACCATCATGATTCTTCTCTTCCTATCCTTTCCCAATCCCAATCCAACCGACTGAGGATTCCTCTTTTCCCTCACACCTAACATTCTTCATACAGCAGTATGACTGCTCGCTCCTTTTAAAAAACAAACTAAGCTTGTAAGAGTTTCTTCAGTACGTATCCACTGGATTTGAGGTAGGACACAATTCTTCCTTGCTGTCAGCGCAGTCCTATATAACCTATCCCTACCACATTTCCCGTCTCACCATAAACTACTCTCCCTTCAGCAGGCTCCAGACGCACTGTCTCTTGCAGGCCTTGTACACGGGTTCCCTCTGCCTGGAACAACCTGTCATTACTTCTAATGTGGCTCACTCCTTCTCATCCTTAAGAGCTCACTATGTAGGATTTTCTTTAGAGAGGACTTTTAGAGCATTATTCTCCAGTTAATCTCCATTTGTTATTCTTTCTGGAACCTATGGCAACATTTCTTCTTTGTTTTCACTTTTTGCCTCCAAACTGGAACACGAGGTCTTTGAGAAAGGGCCCTTGTCTGTCTTGTTCACCACTCTGTCAGGGGAGCTCAGTGTACGGGGGTTTCCAATCCATCCACTGAATGAACCAATGCCCGACTGACAACTCACCTTATCCTTCACCAGTCGGTAACAAGCGGGACACTCCTGGCAGCCAGGCCAAGACCGATTGTAGAAGTAGTTCTCTTCACACTGGTCACAGCGGTTTCCCACGAAGCCTTCTCTGCATTCGCAGCGACCATCGTCTTTGCACTGGAGTGACAGAGACCCCTCAGGATGACAGTCACAGGCTGCAGAACAAGGGAAAGTAGTACTTGGTAAGTAAAAGAAGGGCACATTTTTTAAAATCCAAGACTCAAAACAATGAACTGACTATAATCACTGTAAGTAAACTTGTAAAAAATAAAAGGCCTATTTATGAGAAGTTGAAATGTTTTAGGTTCCCTTAGCAGAGAAGACACATTTTAAAAATAAAAACAACCGTTAAAATAAAGTATCCATCCTTTGGGGGTACATTTCACATCACTTCATAGTTACAGGAATCATTAAACTAAACAGTGCCCTTTCTGTGCTCTTCAGGAATTCATCTCTGCCTTTGACTATCTTTGCTTAGTAGTCCTTTAAAGACTGAGAAAGCCAAAATGCTAATGCTTCACTTGCATTATTTTATAGTTTGTTTACTCACTTTGTTCTCTGAGCTGAGCAAATGACTTTTGCTACATTCCACAGGAGAAATGAAGGAATTCAGAAAGCAAAAAACACCAAACTGTTCTGAGACCTACTTCCAGGCAAGTGTTTATGCCAAGGAGAAGCAGATGTTTATACGCAATCAGACCAAACAGGCCCCAAGGGTGGGAAGCAACTGCAGCCAGCAAGTCAACAAACACAATGCAAAAAGAATCCTTCCCTGTTTCACTCTTCCCACTAGGAATGCAATCAGTCAAGAAGTTTCATTACACACAGTGGGCAAGCTCAAAAATCAAAGGGTGAGTCTTCTTTGGGAATAAGGAACAATCCGAAAACACCATAAAAGAAAATATTACAAATAAGGGGGCTGCAAGGAAATCAAGAGAAGCCACTGATCTCCAGTCTTAGAAAAGAACATTATTTCATGGAAGAGCATCCATGTGACTAAGGCACAGCCCAGACTCGAAGTCCTTTCTAACTAGACTCCGAGTAGACTCAGGGTCGCATGCCAACAGCACATCTTACGTTTGCAGCCTTCAGGTCCGAAACCAAAGTGGTTGACCTCGCAGCGCTCACAGTGCTGTCCAGTGATGCCAGGCTGGCACTCACACTGCCCAGTTTGGATGTCACACTGCCCATTGGTGGAACCCAATGCATGGCAGTCACACCTAAAAACAAACACAGAACATTTCTTGGGTAAGAAAAGCAGCCACTGTGTTCCCATCCTTCGTTACAGTTCTCTGATGTTGGCCTCCAGGACGCATTTCCTACCTCAGGAATCACTGGGAACTAACTCAAGTGAACTAGTAAGTATCACTTACACAGACTCACTCACTGCAACACAGAAAGTAGAGAGGACTCGCACTCGCAGCACTGAAGTCTCACCTCTCGCAGCCGCGCCCACTGTGCAGGTTGAAGAAGCCGGGGTCACATGCGCCACAGTCACGGCCAGACACATGTGGCAGACACTCGCACTGCCCGGTCACGGGGTTGCAGCTCCCCTGCTGCTTCGCCGTCCCATACGGGTTACAACTGCAGGCTACGAAGGGAGATAGAGACAGCGCAGAGAAGGAGACTAAATAAAAGACAAAACCCTAGGACGTATTTTTCCATTAGCGTCGTTCCACACAGAAGCCACTGCTCACATTCAGCTAAGGAGCATTTGAAATGTGGCTGACTGACCTGAATTGAGATGTGCTACAAATGTTGAAGACGTGCTATAAACATTAGATGTTGAAGATTTAGTGTGTGTGTGTGTGTGTGGGGGATAAATATTTCACTAATTTTTACTGGTTACTTATTAAAATAATATAATAGCTATATTAGGTTGAATAAAATATATTAAAATTAACTTTTTCCTGTTTCTTCCTATTTTACGTGATGACTGAAAACTTTTAAATTATACAAATTTAAAAATACAAGTCACATTGTATCTTTAATCAACAGTAATGTGCTAGACCAAGCTACTGTAAGTACTCCAAGAGACACAAATATATCACAGAATAAAGGAATATAAAGCAGCTGACCAATGGCTATTACCTTTGCATTTGTCTGCTGGATTGGGAGCCAAGGGATTTCCAAAATACCCATCTTTGCACCGGTCACAGTAGAAGCCAGCAGTGTTATAGATGCACTTGAGGCACTCGCCTGTCAACCGGTTGCAGTTCCCCACCGCGTTGGGGTCGATGTTGTCATTGCACTGGCACGGGCGGCACAGCCTCACCGGGCCACTGCTGCCCTGTGGGTCACCGAAGTAGCCGTCATCACAGAGCTCACATCTCTTACCTGAGGAAGAGAGCGTCATGCAAGTGTTACGCAAGAAAGGCCGCGGACATTCCCAGTGCTAGGTTAGCACAGGCGGTCTAGTGTATTTTCAGGTGTGAGGTGCCACGGGGCGGTGGAGGGCAGTGGGGACCTGGGCTGCAGCCCTGGCACTGAGTCAGCTCAGTGCAGGGGCATTCCGCACATCTCCATTTCTTCTCTAGAATGCAGATAACCACGGTTTGTCTGCCTCACCTTCAAACACGGACGACTAACCGAAACCGTGTGACAACTTTGTAAAGACTCAGCTTTAGAAAGAGCCCCAGGTCACCCTGCTCCAGAGAGGCCACCTGGGAAACTGGCTTCTGGCGTTCCATTCACAGTGCTCAGTCGAACACGCTCGGAAGCCCGTACAACCACGATGCAAAAGAGCTGGGGATGTGGCTACTGCTCGAACTGGTTACAGAGCTCGGCATCATCCTCATGGTGCCGGTTTAACAGAATGCAGGAGTTGTGGGGCCGTGGAGGCTTCTAGCCAGATTTCAGAAGCCCAAATGAATAAAGGTGCTCTTGCAGAAAACAGGCAGAGCACAGCAACTGACAAGGAGAACAGTGCCTGCACATACCCTGATTCCTGGGAATAAAGTCAGAAAGCGCTGTTTGGAGAAGGTCACCTGCCAGGAGCTGAGAACTATGATTTTTTTTTTTTTTTTTTTTAGGTTTTTTGAGACAGGGTCTCGCTTTGTGGTTCAGGCTGGCCATGAGCTCAGCCTCCAACTCACATCACAATCCTCCTGCCTCTGCCTCCCGAGTGCTGGGATTACAGGCGTGAGCCACCATGCCCGGCACTGTGGTATGTGGTACTGGTTGCTGCTGGGTGTGGGTCTCCACACCCAGTATTGTTATGTGGTTACCGGGGAATCGAACCTGGGCCCTTGCGCTTGCAAGACAGGCGCCAGAACCACTGAGCTAACTCCCCGGCCC
>PVIR01040910.1:0-13048 GCA_004026965.1 Petromus typicus
AAAAAAAAAGAAATACAAATGTTGAAAAGGGAAATATGGGCATGTCAAATAAAAAGAAAGCTCTGGTGTGAAACCATATGTAAGGAATCAAGTATGACTTCAAAGTTATGGGTCCAAAAAACTAAAAAGAATGAAGGTGTCATTCTGAGATGGAAAAATAATTAAAGGAACAGGTCTGGAGAGAGATAGCAAGAAAAAATTTTAGTTACTTATAAACTTGGATTCAAGGAAAGATCTGGATGAAAGATAAAATCTGAGTTGTCAGTACGGTAATATTAAAGCTAGAGGAGATTAACAAGAAACTACAAATAAAAAGAGTTCAAGAATTCAGATCTGAAATATTCTAAATTTCATGGTGAAAGATGAAGTATAGAAGACTGAAAAAGAGTAATCACAAAGGCAGGATTAAAATCAAGTAAGGGTGGTGTCCCAGAGCTAAATAAAGAAAAGTTGCTTAGCCTGAATAATAGCATCAAATGCTGGTAAGCGTTTGCAAACTTGTCCAACACTGAAGAACTAGGGACTAGGGAGAGATAGGAATTAATACTCTTCATTTGAAGAATTCTGTTGTAGAAGAGAGAAAATATGAAGTACTAGAAAAGGTTACCAGAGGATGCTATAGTTGTTTTTAAAATATGAGTTAAATTACAGAGTCATAATATAAACTCAAAGAATCAACTAAAGAGTATTATTAATTTAACCATTTAAATATATTATGGTTTTCATTTACAATCAGAATTAACGAAATAGAAGCAATCCCTATATCCTTGCCATGTCAGTCTAGAGTAAGTCTACAAATAGCAGTGTGAAATCAACCTCAGAGAGCCTCAGAAAAGCTTCAAATAATTCATGAAGGTTAAAGGGAGCCTCGAAATTTAGTATTTTTAAGACAATAACTATAAAAAAGTAAAAACAATATCCAACTGCTCTGAATACATGTGTATCTTTCGATTTAATTTTTTAAAAACCACTAATTTAGCTTCTTAGAAAAAATACTGTAGCAAATTTAAATGTAAAAATAAAATTATGGTATATTTTGCAGTAAAAATCATTTCTATCTCTAACACCAGTCCTTTTACAAAATATAACAAAAAAGATCCCTTTTATATAGCTTCAAATACCTTGGTCATCATCGTCACCACCATCAGCATCCATAGCATTTTCATCTTCATCTTCATCATCATAATTATAATTTGGATCATAGGTAAGATACTTAAGACAAATGTTTATAATGGTAGAAACATGAGGATATACTTCCTTAGGACATCTGACGGCAAAAACAAAACAAAACAAAACAAAAACACCTGCTTTAAATAGCTGTATTTTTCTCCTTGCTTTATTCTCTGTCACTTTTTGTTATAAGCAAAAAACAAGAACATGATTCCCAGATCATTTGAGAAATGTTTACCTCTTAGCTTATACCTAATCAACTTTATCAACCTCCTCTTGCATTTTAACTTTGGTATGGTTAATGTAGGGTAGCATGCAAAAAAAAAAAGATATATGCTCTATTTTTTTCAACACGAATATCAAGCACCATAGAGTGTACTCTTCAGCAACAACAAAAAATTTAGGAAAATGTTAGTGCACATTCATCTAGCCTGGTTTTCTAGATGTATGCTGAGAGCACAGAGGCCTTCAGGACAACAAATAAAGGAATACTTTGTCTTTATTACTTAGAAAGATAGAACTGAATCCCACAATTTAATAATTTGATATTAAAGAGACTTCTGAAAATCAGGAGTACCAAGGAATGATGCCTTATAGTATGTAAACATGTAATTTTTATTAAGCTTTCAAAAAAATTACAATCAAGATTTCCAAACTGAGAATTACTATCCTAGCAAAACAAATGTGACAGATCTAAAATAATGGTTTAAAAAACCCATTAAGATTCACTGTGTATTTCTGATGTGATAATCAATTTTCCCAGCTGCTCTCTCAGGGCAACATCATCCTTCCTTTCCCTTCTAAAGAGACAAAATAAATACAGAACAATAAAATGACTTCTCCACACTTTTTAAATAGTCTTATTAATGAGAAGGAAAAATTTTCAAAATAAATGTGATGATCACAACTTGTGAGATGACATTAGTTTTAAAATTTGTACTGGTTATCAGTTATTTATTGCCTAGTGAAGAAACAGAGCCAGGCATGGAGGCCCACGCCTGTAATCTCAGCACTTGGGAGGCTGAAGCAAGAGGATCACTTCAAGTCTGAGGCCAGCCAGGGCTACAAAGAGTTTCAGGCCAGCCTGAATTTCATAGCAAGACCTTGTCACAAAAACAAAAAAAAAAGGAAGAAAGAAAGAAAATAACCACTTTTGAGATCCCTTAAGCTGTTTCTCTTTAAACAAAAACCTACAGTTTAAAGGTTTTTTTAAAAAAGTAAAAACTTACCTTCTCACAAATGATTCAAACGCTTGAATGCAGTACTCTCTTAATTCGTCATCATCTACATTACAAAATTTTACCACCAAAGGAATTATCTTCTCAAGGTACTCACCTAAGAAAAATACAGTTTCTTAATATCATGCACAGTTATTTTTTAATTAAATATAACCTTAAAATATTTTAAAATTTCTTACCTATCCTATGACCAGCTTGCCTACTAATAGCAGCAATACATTGTATATATGTTCTTGTTGTTGACATGGAATCATTTTTGGACAACTCTGACAACAAATGTTCAATAAGATCAACAAAAACTATATTTCCACAGCTCATAACCAGATGGCCAAGAGCTATAATGGTTCTTTTCCTCACTGCAAGTCTAGGACTGGTCAACTGGGGGAGTAGACAGGTCAAAATTGAAGGATGAAAATTAACAAGAAGACCTCCTTGCCTTAAAAAAAGAAAAAAGAGAAAAATTAATTCAAGCATTACTAAACCATCTGAACATTTACTGAAATGTCTGGTCTCTGAACTCAATGTAAATAGGCGGCACATAAATTTAGTTGGCACAAATCCATATTCAGAATGACTAAAAATCTGAACTCTCATTACCTCTACCAATGTAACTTAAAACCCAACCTAAAAAAAATGCAGCTACAAATTTACTTCACCATACTAACTCCTAGAATCTAAACTTATATATTCTCTATTACATAATGTCTAACCAACTGGCCATGGAAAACACCAAACAAGACAAATACAGACAAAGATCTTATCATTTTTCTTCTTCCATAATTCTATTGATTACAGCTTTTTAGGGGTTCCACAACACTCAGAAAACTCAAGATCTCTTTACTTCTCCATCTCACTATCTTTTCTCTATGTATTTATATATCAAATTTCATACATCAAAATTACATATCTTAATCACCTTAAAAATACAGTTCAAAGAATCAGCAGTACTTAAACATCTGTAATGTGCCAAAACAATGCTAAGGATCAAATCACATGACTAGATTATTACTGTTTTTCAAATTCATATAAATTCTCATCTACTTCAACATGACTCCAATCTACCAGAATGATTTCTAGTTAGAAAACTAGAACACATTGCTTCCCAGCCCAACACTACTTGGGCCAGTGGATTCTGCACCTAAGCACATCTGTCTATTGAAATGCTACTCATTCCTCTAAACACAATACAAATTAACTCTCTCCATAAAAAGTTTCCTAGAATGTACTTGTTAGTATTTAGTTCCATTCTGCTTTTATAAGTCATTTGTGTTCTTGTTTCCTGAGTAAAGCATAAGTTCTTTCTGTGGTGCCACAATGAAGCTGCTTCACTTCTGTACATACTCTTTTTCTACCTAAAGATACTCAATTAATTTTATATTGAACTGAATTAGCCAAAAAACATAAATGAAGAACAAAGTAACTACGGAATCAAGGATAAACTAAAGCTGATAAGTTCCTTAAAGTATTTTCTCCTAGGAGTTGCTCAAGTCTATCCATTTTCCCCAAGTCTGACTTTCTACCAGAAGTGGAAGAACAACTGAATAAAAGCTAAGTTTCCTCTTCATCCCCAAACATGCCAAGATTATAATTAACATTTGTTTAACTAGAAAATCTGCAACTACCATCAGCACATTTTGTTTGAGTAGATCACTGAATGTAAAACATGAACCATATTGAAAAATTTTAAGTCACAAAATATATTACTGTACATTTATGAACTACATTAACACATTTTTGCTATGCAGTGTTACGTAAGTATAAGTAGCGTGTTTTCCCTCATCTCGACCACATTTATAAAATAATTTAAGCATGAGTAATTTTGGATCAAGTCTGATTTTATTTAACCAGAAACTTTTAATAAATGAACATATGTATTGCAAGTGATGCAAAAAACGGACACATTTACCTGCTCAACATATCAGCCATAATATCCAAGGCCTCTAGCTGAACAGAGACATCTTCTTGCTTTGCTATTGCACTGGTAAGACGTCCAGTAATCTTTTTACATACATTTGCAGCCAATGCAGAACCTGCATAAATATTAAAGTAGTAAGAATTTCCGAGGGCCAGGGATTTAGTTCAGTGGTTCCGGCGCCTGTCTTGCAAGCGCAAGGACCCGGGTTCGATCCTCAGTAAACACATACAATACTGGGCGTGGAGACTCATGACCAGCAGCAACCAGTACCACATACCAAAGTGCCGGCCGTGGGGGCTCATGCCTGTAATCCCAGCACTCGGGAAGCAGAGGCAGGAGGATTGCTGTGATGTGAGTTTGAGGCTGAACTCAGGGCCAGCCTGAACTACAAAGCAAGATTCTGTCTCAAAAAAAAAAAAAAAAAGAATTGCCGAGCAGGTATGCTGAATTCTACCTTATAATCATGATAGTTATCAAATGCTGAATTTTCCTAAAAGTGAATAAGATACTCACAGATCCATGCCCTAAAATACATATTTTAAAATAGGATGCTTTTCAATAAAATAATTAGACATAAATGAGAATTAGAGATAACAACTATAGAAGGAACTAGAGAGTAGGGAAAAGAAAACATTTAGGTAACTGTTTTAGTTTTTTTTTTAGTTTTTGAGACAGGATCTTGCTTTGTAGTTCAGGCTGGCCCCGAACTCTCCAAGTAGCCCAGGCGAGCTTTGAACTCAGCAATCCTCCTGTCTCTGCCTCCTGAGTGTTGAAATTATAGGCATAGGCATGTGCCACCACGCCAGACTCTGTGGTATGTGGTACTGGGGATTGAACTTGGGACCTTGAGCTTGCCAGGCAGAAGCCAGAACCACTAAGCTAAGTTCCTGTTCTTACCTCGGTTACTGTTGAACATTGGCTATAGAGCTGGTGGTACTTGTAATGAATGTATCAGTAGACTGAAACAGCAATAAGAGTTTTCTCTATTTGAGGTCTCTTTTCTAGTAACCTATCTTTTTAAATATCTATGAATTAAAACAATTCTGTGTCCCCAATGCTTAACAGCTTTTTAAAAAGAAAAACAAATAGATTACCTGTAATTTTTAATAAAGTTCTTTGCTACAAAGAGATTCCACAATTTATCATACACCAGAAATGTAATTCTAGGACTCATAATTTAACCTGAGTTAAACGTAAGTCTTGCTGTTAGTGAGTGATAAAAAGAAACAAGATTTTTGAAGTACTCACACAGTTAAAAGAATTCCAATTAAAATCAGAAACTAGCTAAATACAACCATGTTTTGATAAAAATGAAAAAAAAAATAGCAATATAGCTAATGCAATTATAACACAATTAAGAGTTGGGGGAATGCTTGAAATAAATGACTACTTAAAGGTGAAGTAACTGGCATAATATAATGGGAAAAATATTAATTTAGGATTAGAAGAAAATAGGCTTGAATCTTTGTCTAATTAATAAGTTAAAACTTTGAATAGGGCTGGGGATTTAGCTCAGTGGTTCCAGCACCTGCCTTGCAAGTGCAAGGGCCTGGGTTCGATCCCTGGTAACAACATACAACAAAACTGGGCATAGAGACTCACGCCCACTGGCAATCAGTACCACACACTACAGTGCCAGGCATGGTGGCTCACGTTTGTAATCCCAGCAGTCGGGAGGCAGAGGCCAGGGGACTGCTGTGAGTTTGAGGCTGAGCTCAGGGCCAACCTAAAGTACAAAGCAAGACTCTATCCCCCACCCCCCAACCCCCAAAAACACAAAACTCTGAGTGAATTAATTTCATCTCTTGGAATTCAAGTTTCACCATCTATAAACTAGAAAGGATATTAAGATCTTATACAGCTGATATTTAGGCTAAGTGAACAAACAATATGCACTTAGCCTAAGTATATTAATATTTATATTAATATTTGAATATTAATATTCAGTAAATTACTGAAAATATACCCAGACGACATTATTATCAAAATCTCTCCTTAAAACAGAGATAGTTGCACCCCACTTGCAGATGGGATAGTAATTCTGAGGTGGCTAAGTTTAGCAACTACTTAGCAGTCAAAACCATTCTAAAACTTTTATTACCTAGACATGTCTGTCAGGACCCAAAGGTAATTAATAAATTCATTAGTTTTAAATTTAAAAATAACCAAGTAGTTATAAAAGGCTCAGATTTATTAAAACCTACTAGCAGACTGAATTCAATGCTAAACTTATTTCTAAGAAAAAGGCTTGAGATTTTAATTTTTGAAAAACTTTTAATGGGATTCCTATGAAGACCTTACAGATCAGATACCACTCTCCCTGGCAGAGTAGGGGTGTGGAAGATGCCACCATGTACACAGAAAAGAAAAGATGCTCTTGCTTACCACTGGAAGCTGGAGGAAGTTCTCCAATTACTGTTTTAAGGCCAATACTTGAAATATCTCGAAGTTGTTCTTTATCAGAAAGCATGTTAGTACAGAGGGTATCTACAATTGTCTCTACTTGATATTCTTTCACCTTACTCACTAAAGGGCCAAGACTGTAACATAAAGAAGAAATTTTTTTTTTTAATAGCTACACAAACACACAAAAAAGAAAACATATTAAATTAAAATATTAATTTGTCCGCCTAGCAACTGTTAACACGATCATGGCATTTATCATAAGCAGTATACAAATAAGGATATAAAACAACTTCTTGACTGATAAACATCTTATGGTTGGCTTCCATTTTTTTCCCCCACATAACCTTCAAATAAAAAGAAAATTGTAATAAAAAGGCTAATTAGGCATCTAATGCTAACAAGGTCTACCTACAATTGGATTCCCATCCAATCACTTTGACCTTCTTTTGCTATATAATATGAACACCACTTCAGAAACCAAAGTAATTAGAAATTCCTTGAACCCCTTTATCTAACAAAGTTCATTTTGTTTTGTTTAAATTCTAAAAGCTTCAAGTAACTGGTTACAACAATCAAAACAAATGGTACCGTACAATAGTCCAAAACATTTTGCACATACTTTGTTAGTTTTATACTATGATCAGTTTCCATTACGCCCAATAGTTGAATCACCCCTTAAAGATAAAGATGTTTTTCCTTTATGTCTTTATCACAAACTTTAGCACAGTAGCTAATACTGGCAACTGATTATTAAGAAGCCACTGTATTTAAGATAACTGAAAAACAAAGGAGGTAAGACTCCTATCTCCTTCAAAAGTTACTACCTAGTTAGTGAGGTAAAGAATTCATAGCTATGAAGTAAAGGAGAAATTTACTATCTTGCATAGTTTCTTAAAATAAAACTTTTAAATCCAACATTAGCATTCACAGAACAAGTATAACACACTGAGTCACACTTCTAGGTTAGAAAACAGAACATTTTAAGTGGGAGAGACAAATTCTTGTAAAGATCAGAGACTAGCATGAATGAAATGCATACTGACATGAATGAATTAAATAATCCTATTAAAGAACAGAAATTATAAGGCTGAAAAACAAAACCGCAAGACATATATGCTGTTTATTAGAAATAATTCAGAAGTCAACACAGATAAAATGAGTAGTAAAAATGATATTTTATGAACATAGTACTCTTACCTCAAATGGCTATATTAAAATCAGCAAAAGTATGTTACAAAATAAGAGTGCATTATAAGAAGTAAAGAGAAACATTTCATACTTATTAAAGAAGATTGAACAGTTATAAATGTTGCAAGTAGTCACTGATAAAGACCCTCTAACCAAATTTAAGTCAAGCTTCTGAAAATTCTTTTCAACCAGGCCTTGACTTTGGCCACTATCGTTGACTGGTCTCCATAGCCAATAATGCTCTCGCAAGAAATTTGACTGTGTTTAAAAGTGGAACTTTAGAAATAATTTCCCCATTCCTTTATTCTGCTTGTTAAATCTGCATTTTCCTTTACTGTATTCAGAGTTTGAGCCCAATCTTTCTCCCTTACTGCAATAATACTGACATCTAGTACAAGATTCCTGAAGAAAGTCTTTACAATGTAAGCAAATGTCAGAAGTTTTCAAACAGTTTTAAAAGCATGAAGAGCACACTGACTTGATAAGGAATTACGTTAATGGTCACAGGTGAGAAATTTTAAATGTCAGTAGTCCATAGATTAACCCCTCCCTAAAAGACAAGATGTAAATTTAAACACTGTCAACAATCTTGAACTAACATCTGTAAAACACTTTAACAACTATAAAATATATTTTCTATTCAAGTGTATATGAACATTCACAGAGATCTATCATAAAACAAATTTCTTTCTTTCTTTTTTTCTTTCTTTTAAATTTTTTATTTTTTTGAGACAGGGTCTTGCTTTACACTTCAGACTGGTCCTGCACTCAGCCTTAAACTCAGCAATCCTCCTGCCTCTGCCTCCTGAGTGCTGAGATTACAGGCCTGAGCCAGCATACCTGGCATTGGAGTATGCGGTACTAACTGCTGATGGGTGTAAATTACCATGCAATTGGCAATTGCCTGTTGATATTTTAGGTTGTCATGACTAAACTAAACTGTCATGACTGAACCACTATTGGCAAAAAGCAAAGGATGCCACTTAACATCTTATAATCTCCAGTACACAGTACCAAGACTGAAAAACTGAGCTATACTAACAAAGCAGCATAGTGCTTGTACAAGAATAGACAGGTAGATCAATGAAACAAAACAGTCTACAAATAGACACATATTTTTAGAGTCAATTGATTTTTTTGGCAAATTATGCCAACATAATTTGGTAGAAGGAAGGTCTTTTCTATAAATGGTACTGTGACAACTGGATTTCTACATTGAAACAAAACAATGCTACCTCAGACCTTCCACAAAGATTAATTCAAAACAGAACATCAAACTAAAAGTTTGATTATCTGTATTATATTATTTGATATTGTTTTAACTAAAAGCTAAAATTATGAGGACTGGTGGAAGAAAATCTTTGTAACCCATGATAAACGAAGATTTCTTAGGACTCAGAAAACCACAAAAGAAAAATTGTAATTTACAGATTAAATCAAACCAAGCTAAATTTTAACCTAAAATTAAATACTTAAACTCATCAAATTGGAAGAAGATAATTCAGGAAAATGATTCATATGTTGTGGAAAACAATTTAGCTGTTCCTTAAATAAATGAAAAATTCATTCTTAGATATCTATTAGTAAAAATAAAGGAATACGTCTTTTAAAATGTTTATTTATTCATAAGAATAAAGCCTTAGAGAGAAAGGACAATTTTATAATGAATTATCCTATCTAAAGGACATGAAATGTTCTTTCCATTTCCTCAAATACAGTTTTGTATCTGGCAATATTTTAAACCTTTTCTAATTTAAGTTTTGAAAAACTTAAAATTGTAATCTAATTATGCAACATCTTCATTTGGGTTACCACTAAACATTCAATATTTACTTCTACTGTATGTATTTCTACAAAAACCTACAACACAATATTACATTTACTTATATTTTGGAAATCCTGTTTGATCATGGTATGTGACTCTTAATATATTGCTGCATTTTACTTTTAACATTTTAATGGAACTGACCTTTACTTTCCCCATTATAGTGTTATCTGTATCTGATTTTATTATCCACAATTGGTTTAAATAAAAACCTGGAACATTTTCAGACTTACTCTATGTTCCGGAACACTAACAGAAGTATCTGAACTACAATTATCTTTCTTTAAGGTTTCAAACATATCTACAAGATTTCTGGACTTTTAGTTTGAGTGGCAAATTTTCAGACAGTTTCCCAATTTCTTGATTAAGATTTCTTAATAACTTATCTACTGGGATTTTCCTGCCTTTAATAGCCAGACCATTGATCATGTAAGTGATATCCTGATTTTCTCTCCTAATATATTTATTTATATTTTCTTCAAATCATTAGTTCATTTGTATTACTTTACTATTTAATATTTTTTGAAGATATTTTTATTTTAAATTTACAAATGTCCAAAGTTAAAGAAATCTGTGCTGCATGTGTATAAATTCTGTTGACCAAAGATTTCTCAGTTTTGCCTGTTATACAGATATGAAAAACTTAAACCTAAAATGAATTTGAACCCTCTGTAAGAAGCCAGAAAGGGAATAATAGGACTGTGCTTTATTTAAACTGATACTAAATACAACTAATATGATATACAAAAAGATGTAATTCCATTGCTTAAAAATGAAACTAAATGTTGTACTCACTATTGACTATTAAACAGGGTTTCTAAAATTTGGCCCTCATAAATTAAACAAATATATTAAGAGAATTTGCTTAAAATTCAATTTCTCTACCCTTCTAAGAAACTCAACAGCAAAAGAAGCTCCTAGCTCTATTGTACTGCCAAAGACAATAAGAACTTCCACAATTTTAAGCTAAGATTCTTTATACCAGAGTATCATTAATGTTTTAACTGCTGCCACTCTTTGTTAAAGCCTTTATTATTAGTTCTTCTCTTCCTTGAACATTTGATTTTTAAATTTCACCTCCACTGGAAAGTAAAGATAAAAGGCAAGCAGGCCTTTCACACCAATTGACAAGTGAGGCTATGATATAAAGCAAGTGAGAGAATCATACTTTCTGGAGTTCCCTTACATATTTTGTAAGAACTCAAAGAAATACTATAAAAGGCACATTTTATATTCTGTGAGTTAATATACTGTAGGTTCCTTACACAAGCACTGAACATTCACTAGTCACCTAAAAATTCTAAAAAACAAATCAAAAACTTCAGAAAAAAAAAACTTAAGATAACTACCTATCAATTTGTTTAAACTGAGGGTGAGGGAGAATAAGATTATACAACTCACCATTTGACAGCTAAATTCTGCACTTCACCATTTTTATCTTCCAATAACTTCAATATCATTTTCACTACTTTTCTTTCACTATCATCATCCAACTTGATGGAATCTTTCTGCAGTTCTGTCATCAAATCATTTGTAGCCATAAACCTATTAAAAAAGTAAAATCTGTTAATTCAAAAAGTTTGAAGTTTTAATTAAAAATTGATTTTTCAAATCCAATGCTATAGCATTCATTCAAAAGGAATATAGTACATTTTATTACAAAATTTCAACTATTTTTAATTGCTCATAAATTCAAATTATCCAATAAAAACATAACAGCATATACTTAAAATTCAATGTTTTCAGATAGATATTCAAAAGTCCTAATATGCTTTTTTTTTTTTTTTTAATCACAGGAGATATATAGGTAACTAATACTATCCAAAATTACCTTCCCCAGATTAGTCTTGATTTCAAAATTACTAACAGAACCTACAGAGAGTGCTTGTTCATTCCAATTAATTATACTGCTCCTTTCAGGGCCAATAAAAAGGTTTCCTTCTTATCTGTGTAGGGTTTTATCTGTGAAGTCCCTAATCATAAACATTAAGAACACCTTCCTCATATCATATTGTTGTATGCTGCACCAGGAATCACTTATTACAAATAACTGTACTAAAAATTTCCAATACTATTTCCTTTCACACACCAACTCTTGTCAACAGGTACATGTTATATTCAAAACAGTGAAGAAATTAATTCTACAAAATTGCTCCCCTGACATCTATTCCTCTCCCCTTAAGAAACCAAAGCCAAAGGAAGGTTTAGCAAGCCTAAAAAAAATTCCAAAATGATAAATCATCTCAGGTTTAAGGAAAGGACTGAATACAGGTTAAGGTAAATAACCATGCATTTTTCAAAAAAATTACCAGACCATTTATTACTTTAAATGTATTTCTCAGAATTTGAAGTAATAATACTCTAAACTCTAAGACTGATTTAAAGCCAAATGAACTTTTCTCCATCTGTCCAAGAGAATATAACTGAAATTTCTACTTACCACTTAACTAGATTCAGCCTGAGTAAAACAACTAGTATTTTACGTTTTATAATCTATAAGATATTTATACAAGCAATAAATATTCACTAGTTACCTAAAATTCTAAAAAATGAAAAAAAAAAAACCAGAGACTCCAGAAAGACAGTACAACATTTAAACTATGTCTAAATTAACAAATACAACTTAATAATACCTACTGGAATTTAAACAACTTTCAAGATAGTCTGGTAATATGGCCAATAAACTATATGGTACAGATTAATAAAAACAAATCGGTAATTGATTAATAATTTTAGAGATGATTCCAACAATTAAGATTTAATACGTATTTGTCATAGTTTTAAACTCCAAAAAGCATGTTGTTCAATAAAGCATAGGCATCTATAAAACTACTTATTAAAAAAAAAAGCTTATGTTTATATTGCAACAATAAGAAATAAACTAGACATGTACTTTTAAAATGTGAAAATTCTAATTGGAAGTTCTTTCCCATTATGAAAAATGACAAAAATCAAAGCTACGTTAATTTTTGTGAATATTCTAAAGTACAAAAACTGCCAATACATTTAATACAGCACTTTAACACAAATGTTGAAAACATCTTAACCATTTTACATAAATAAGTACATTAAATAACTATGACCCCTATATGCCTTTGAAACGCCACTTACCTGTGTCAAAAGAATCAAACGATTAACAATTTAAGTACAAAAGAAGGAAATCCCAATAAAAAGGTGACTTATGATGCTGAGTCATTTCTACTAATACTCAGATTTATTCCTTTACTCATTTATTTATGCACTGCCTATTATGTTAGAAAGTCCATATCAAGAGGAAAGGATAGAAGAAAAAAAGTAATTCTTGGC
>PVIR01040911.1:0-13049 GCA_004026965.1 Petromus typicus
AAAAAAAAAAAAAAAAGTTCTCATTATATACTAAACTACACTAATCAAAACAAGAAAAAAAAATTAGATTATCCACAATACCTAACTTGTAGCTCTTATATCTAAGTAGAGAAAAAAAGAGAATATAAGTCAAGGACACCAGGGACATGACATAAGCTTTATACATATTGGTGGAATGACTGAGCAAAGTTTATTTTTGTCAGATAAAAATCATAAATTCAATGGTGATGTGGAATTGAGAGAAATCAATGAATGTCACAGGAAGGAGATAAAAGGAAAAACAAAGCTAGAAGACAAGGGTTGAGATAACTTAAGAAAATATATGAAAGAACATAGTCTAGGTGGGATAAACTGTCCATGTTAAGACCTTTCATAAGGGGCACAAACACCGAAAGGGAGATTGGAATTTTCAAAGTTTTCCAAAACTAAGTATAGTGCATGTACATATTCTGTCATCTTTCCTTCTCTCTTTCTTTCTGTCCTGTCGCTTGTTCTGTATAACTTTGATTAAGGTGATGTAGTGTTCTAGGAATACACCATCTATTTTGGTGAGACGATAAACTGTAATATGGGCTATAAGCTGGTGGCTCAGTTTGAAGAGCCCAATATAGTACAACTAAACAAGAAATCGCTACAACTAAACACAAAAAGACAGACCTTTCCTGGTGAGGTCAGAAAATGGCATCTGTTATTCTCACCTGGAAGAATTGTCACTTTTGGTTCACAAGGGAACCTATGAAACAGAAACTTTAAAACGCAAAACACAGAGGGAGATGTCAGTAATTAAGGGAATTTGCTTTTATGCCATAGACAGCAGGTGCTAGAACTGTTCAATGTAAATGAATTTATACTGTATAGTTAGTTTTTCAGAATGATACAGAAATATATATAGAAAAATATACCATTGTTTCCATTTCCTGTATTGGTGGTAGCTCGAAGCTTATGCAATGATAATAGTGTGTATTTTGATACAAGGAAGAATATATGTTTCCATTCATAGATAAGCTTTTTAAGGAGGAGAACTAAATTGCCTTTGGCAAGACATTTCTAAAAGATGTTCATTCATAGTACGGAGGAGTTTACACATGGTTCTGTTACTAATACATCACTTAACACTTGGAGGAAGACATGAGTAAGGAAATTGGCCAATTTTACTTTTTTTCTTTAAAAATTGAGTCTGCTAGATATATTTCCTTTCAAGAGCTGGATTTAAGCCTCTATCATTAGGGAAGTTTAGAAAGATGAAGAATCAACAGTGAGCAAACAGAGGGGAGAAGAGGAAATATCAGAAACAGCATTTTGTGTTTTTCTTGTGTTTATTTCCAAGCCAAAATTTTTATGAGAGCTTTATTCTCTACCTGATTTAGGCATTATCTTCTTTCTTTTAAACTCAAAACATACATTATTTGGAAAACTGTTAACATCATAAAAGAGCTTTGATCAAGAATTTTATTCTAAAATTAAGTTGATTCTTGCACACTTGTGCTATTATATAACCTGTCAGTTATATAATTGGAGAACACTAAAGATGTTTAGTAGCCATGATGTTACTGGTGATGCTTATCTCATGAGGAGGACCTCATATTCAGGTGAATCATCATGTTCAATAAATAAAGGGTGCAATCAAATGAGAGAATAGCAGAAATAAAGAACAGTGGGGAAAGATAAGAAAAATAATGCATCTGTATTTTCAGGCTACAATTATGAAAAAAAGTTAGAAACAGTTCAGAATCAGCAGCTGCAGGCAGAAAGTAGCAGGCTGTTCAAATGGAGAGAGATGAATTTGCACATCTGTGTCTACTCTGGCCATGGTCTGACTCCAGTACTTATAACTGATATCCCTTAGCCTCTAGGGTAAAATTCAAAGGCAGAGGCAGAAAGAAAACAGAAATGCTTGAGCTCAGAAGGAAACATTTACGAGAGTATTGCAAACAGCTCATTTGAAAGGTTTTCAAAATATGGTTGTAATATTGCTCAGTGGCTTCATTCTGAACACTCTTAAAGACGCTCATCTCACAAAATGTAAGCTCACACATACAGCTCTTTCTGTTGAATTCTTTATTTCTACACTGTTATTTTCAACAATACAAAATAGGGGAGTGAACAAGATCTGCTTCAGGATAGACTTCAGATCTAATTCTGATATCTAGGAAACCAAATCTTTAAATTCCAATTTTCTTTCTTTCTTTCTTTCTTTCTTTCTTTCTTTCTTTCTTTCTTTCTTTCTTTCTTTCTTTCTTTCTTTCTCTCTCTCTCTCTCTCTCTCTCTCTCTCTCTCTCTCTCTCTCTATTTCTCTCTCTCTCTGTGTTTCAAGTTATGCTATTTCTGAAAAGGTATCAAAGTCTTGTGTTAGAGCTGTGGAGTTTATTGCATCTGTCTCTGGGGTTTTCTCTTCATCGCAAACAGAAGATTTCTCTAATAGCTAAGTTCTTGTCTGTGTATGTATGTGTTTTGCACTTTCCTTTTCTTTAGTTCTCTTGTGGACCAACACAAGAGAACTCGGAAGCTTAAAATATCTTCAACTGTCAGAGTGTTTAATAGGTGTTACCTTCTTAAAATCATTTTTTCTTGGTTTCTAATCTAGAGATTTTTATTTGATACATTATCACTAATTTTTGAATAATGTAAAAGTACACTTTATTGTACACTTTACAATTTACACATTTTGTGATATTGCCTCTGGAAATAATAGGCAGTTTCTCAGAGCTGAGGACATCCTTCTATTAATATTTAGCAAGAAAACAACCCTCAGCTGATCAGTTGTAAGAAGCAAAGACTACCAAGAGTCTGGAGAAGTTTGAACATGAAGTCTTTCCCAATCAGGCCAGCAGGACACAACCTGTAAGACATTTAAATAACAACCATTTGAAATTCCATTCAAAAGATCCATCTAAGCTAGGATTTGAGTCTTGACTTTAAAAAATATGAGGTTCTAAAAGCATATTGTTTAAAACTCTAAATTTGTGGTAATTAATCACATAACAGAATTATATAGCTATAAATTCATATTTGAGGGTTTGGTTAGACAAAGACAATAATGAGATGATGTAGGAGCAAAATGAAGATGAATTTTATTAATATGGAAGAAAAAACCATTAACCAGAAACATTAGGTTATATTCAAAAATAAAACAAGCAACTATAATAGAGAAAATAGTTATAAGATCCATTTCCTAAATATGAATTAATTTTAAAAATATGAATTAATTTAATATGATTACACTAATGCCTTAACAAACAAGAAAAAATATATTTTACATAACTCTCATTGTACTTATTTTATAAAGCTAAAAAATGGAACTACTGGGTTATAGCTCAGTGGTTCCAGTGCCAGCCTTGCAAGTGCAAGGTCCAGAGTTTGATCCCTGGTAACCACATACAACAATGCCAGGTGTGGAGATTCATGCCCACCAGCAGTCAGAATCATACACCACAGTGTTGGGTGTGTTGGCTCATGCCTGTAATCCCAGCACTTGGGCGGCAGAGGCAGGAGGATTGCTGTGAGTTTGAGGCTGAGCTGATGGCCAGCCTGAACTACAAAAGCAAGACCTTGTCTCAAAAAAATAAAATAAAATAAAATAAAGAATTGGAAGTACTTTTAAAGAATGAACTACTTACGCCAGCATATCCTAAAATAATGTCCAGCTCATACAATTCTTTTAAAATATTTTAATATTTTTAATATTGATTTTATTTTCGAATTTATTACTTCAATGATACTCATAACTGTTGTGTAGATACTTGTATGTTTCCCCATTTACATACAGAAATAAAATGTATGAGGTCAAAAGACATCACGGAGTCTGTGATTTGCATGTAGAAAACATCTAGGAGGGGACGAAGAGCAATAAACAGAAGTGAACTAAGGAAGAATTCTCCAGGCCTTTTCTTATGCTCTAAGAACTTGGTAAATCTGGATTCCTCACACTTACTTACTGCTGATAATCATCCCCCAGATGAAGAGTCAATCAAGGCCTAGTCCTGGCAGCACGACTTCCTTCTTCTTTGCTCTCTTTTCTTCTTTCATAATGTCTTATTTCTCTACCTAAAGTAGGGGATTAATGATATAAAAAGCTTAATGGTGTAGAAATAAGAAACGTGGCCCAATCGTGTCACTGATTCTGTTTTTAGTTTAAGCCTTAGTTTAGAGGATGAAATGCAGAAACTATGTAAACTGCACAAAACTAATCCTGGTCAGAAGTTCCATGCATCCTTCATTTTCAAATATATTTTTATTTTAAATGTGTTTTGACTTGTAAGAAGGTGTGAATGTAGAACTAAGTTCTCACATAATTGATAACCAGTTTCTTATATTATTTTTACATCAGATTATTAACATAATTAATGAACTTGCATTGATACATGATTGTTAACTAAATCTCATATTTTTGTTTCTTTCTGATTATCTTTAGGATATTTTTTTCTGTTTCAATCCTGTAGCCAAGATATTATATTGCATTAAATTCTCATATCTTCTTATACTATATTTGACTAAGAATATTGCTCAAAGATCTGTCCTTTTTGATAAGCTTGAGTGACTTGGTGAATACAAGTCAAGTATTTTACAATGTTTCTCAACTGTGATTCATCTGACTTATTTCTCATGATTGAAATGAAGTATGGGTCTTTGTTGTGAACACTGCAAAAATCATACTGTCCTTTCATCTCAATATAGTGATGGCCCTTGAACTGATAACACCTATAAGACTTAATGTTAAACATAATCACCTGGATGAGACAGTTCTTGTCATTCATCTTCACTTAAGAGTTTATTCTGTTTTTTTTTTTTTTTTTGTTTAGTTTCTAAAGAAAACCAGTGGACTATGCAACTCACACTTAAGAAATGATGACTGTGGCCAGGGAGTTAGCTCAGTGGTTCGGGCGCCTGCCTGTCTTGCAAGCGCAAGGGCCCAGGTTCTATTCCCCGGTAACCACATACAGTACTGGGTGTGGTGACTCACCCCAGCAGCAACCAGTACCGCATACCACAGTGCCGGGCATGGTGGCTTACGCCTGTAATCCCAGCACTCGGGAAACAGAGGCAGGAGGATTGCTGTGATGTGAGTTTGAGGCTGAGCCCGGAGCTAGCCTGAACTACAAAGCGAGACCCTGTCTCAAAAACCTGAAAAAAAAAAAAAAAGAAATGACGACCTACATTTATGAGACAAGTAATGTCATTATTAAGGTAGACTCTTATTAGGAATGCAGTAAAATGATATAATACTAGTATAGACATATCAGGATTATAGTTATTGCATGGACATAATATGTATCCTCACAAATATCTTAATGTACATATTATTCATACATATTACTTAATATATAGTTCGGTCTACCTATACAAAAACCCAGTTACTCTCTACTTTTGCATACTTTAATGGTGGAGACAATTTCAAATGACCCAGAGAGAAATCGAAAAGTTTATAAGACTTTGAGTTTTCAGATAATTGTGTGATACATTGTTAAGTAAACAATGTTACAGAAGCATTAGGAGTGAGTCAAAAGCAAAAACATTATAAAAATATTGATGGGGAACAGAAGCATGGAATCTTCTCTGGATTGAAGTATTCTTTTATTAGAAAGAGATAGAAATGAAGTCAACACAGGAATTTTATATAATTTGTAATGAAGAATAAGAAAATGTAAACAGATACAATGTGAGAATTATTGGAATAACTGTGTAAAGTATAACATTTTATAAACAAAAATTTTATAAAATAATTTTTCACAATGAAAGGTTGATTGGAATCAACTTGTAAAGTATAAATTTTTATAAAAATGTTATAAAAATTTTTACAATGAAAATGTATCATTATGTTTTGTTTACTTTTCTGCTAGGAGTTTCTTTTTGATAAGATAATACTAATAATTGGAGAAAATAGAAAGATCATTTTTATTTTAGTGTTTTGCAATATTGCCTCTAGAACTCATAGGCAGTTTCATCAAGTTGAGAAAACCTGTTCCTACCAGCCGGTTAGAGGCAGACTCTCAGCAAAATACTTGAAGTAATCAATATATAGCATACATTTGCATGTTGTATGCATGACTGTAGTATAAGTTCATGAATTCATGCTATTTCATAAAAGATAAAACTGTACATGTCCATCTAATAGGGTTAGGTAATTATGAAAAATTTCCTTGTCAAATTAGGGAAATTAATACAATAAATCAAATACTGAGTCCAGCGAGATTGTAATTGAACTATTGTTTCATGTTATCTAAGTAGTTTTGATGTAATAGAGGTTTGAGGCTCTCTTGTAATCATCTATCTCTGTTTTTTTATGATTTCTTCATTTTATTTTTTCCCTTATCTTCAGGAACACATTTTTTTTTTTAATGAGAGGAGATGATGACTAACAGTTCCTTCATTTTCTGAAAATGAGGAAAAGCACAGGGACATTCTATGATTCTACAGTTGCACTGATGATTGAAGCTGGAGTTGAAATATTGGTTGATTTAACAACAAAGAAACTTCTTGCTAAACCACTGCTCGCTACCAAACTTATCTTTCATAACCTAATGAGATTATTTCTCAATTATAAGAATTCAATGTTACCTCTATGCCTACCCAGACAAAATCATGGAAAATCCTATGAAAAAGAAAATGTAGTAATCAATATGACAAAATGTCTGTGTTCTGGTGTATTAAAGAGTATATTTTTCTGAATATATAAATATTTTATTAGCTATGAAAGATTCATCATACATATTCTTTATATTATCCAGATAATACAATATGACTCATGTGCTTTCGTATCATGAAATGATCTATAATTCATATGATTTTAAAATCAGATCATATCATATGCTAGATATATAATTGCATAGACATTCTTAAAGGTATCTTGGAATACTAGAATAGAAAAAGTTCAATTCTGATACTATCATGAATATCAAGACAATTTGGTGTATGTGTATTATCAAGTACATAACTACTTTCTACTAAAAATATTTTAAACTTGAACGCAAACAAAATGGTGTTTTGTTTTGCTATATAGTTTAGATGTAAGTGACTCATGAGTTAAAGCCTCGGTCCTCAGGGAGGCTCTGTTATACAACGGAACCCTTAAGACTTAAGTGCTTGTATGGGCTCCTTAGATCATTGCAGGTGTGACTTAAAAGTGAACTAGAGATTTTGGCCACTTCCATGCTGTCTTCTGAAACATTATCTCCCTTTGTAGCTCAGGCTGACCTTGAATTCACTATGGAACCCAGGCTTGTCTTGAACTTGCAAAGATCCTGCTGCCTCTGCCTTCTGAGAGCTGGGTTACAGGCACGCGCCAGCAGGCCCAACTACTTCTCCTTTGTTTCCTTCCTGGGAGGTGAGTGCTTTGAGCCCTCAGGCATTCTTCTCACAGTAAGGTGCCTCAGCACAAGCCCAAAGTGCTGGGGTCAAATGATCTTGAACTGGAACCTCCAAAAATGAGCCCAAATAAACATTCTCTCCTTGGAGGTTGATTATCTCAAGTGTGGAGTGTTTGCTGGCTGGAACAGTTTCTTCTGTGTAGTTTGTGTAGTTTGAGAAATGTTTCTAAATATGCGAGTTGTAAGCTTTCAAAAATTATAAATATTAACTAAATAGGTCTACCTTTGACTCATAGAATATAAGTTTACATACCAATTTAGGGCATATAACAGTCTAGGTAATAACACTTTTGTGTGTTTATTTAATTCATTGATCATGAAAGCATGAATATACTACACATTTGATATTGTTTTTATCATTATTATTTAGCAATAATATTAACATATTGAATTTTGAAAGTGTCCTGTGGTCATTAATTAGTCATAACTTGTAACACTTCTGTGAAGTATTGTGCTGATTACAGAAATTAAGGTACAAATAAAACAGATTTTTTCACTGAAGAAATTACTACTTAGGAGTGAATATGTATTCCAAATTATACTTTATTAATCAGTAGAAATATTGAGTTTTATCTATTGATGAAATAAAGGCTTTATCATATAGACCTTTTGGGGCATATAATATCCAAACTATGGCAGAAACTAAACAGTACAACTTAACATTTGCAAGCTTTAGACAAGTCCAAAAATATATTTTATTATATGCTAATTTAGTTATCATTCTAGCTACTTGTTATTTTGAAAAGTTAAGCTAGAAGTTTAATTACATAGTTTTATTCTTCTTGAAGACATATATTAAAAGTTTAAACAAAAGCTCCTGTATGTCATTTTAATTTTTCTGGTATGTACTTTACTTATAAAATTTACATATGCTTTCATTTTTCTCAGAGATTACTGTGGAAATTTCCCATGGCTTCCCTTTTTCAGCATCTCTGATAAGTTTATTGCCTCTTAAAAATGAAACTGATGCCTGCCCTTGATTTTGTTTACAGCCTTTCAGTGTCTGTCACTTATTTGCTAGAATTCTCTGTAACCTAAATAGGACTACTTGTCTGACCCTTTCCTAACTCTGAGAAGACAGGGAAAGAGCAAAGCACATTTCTCAGGGAGGCTTAAAAATGACAGTTTTCAGATTAATTTAGAAGCTCGTCTTCACCATCTTTCATAACAACTAAGAAAGTTTCCAGGACAAAGATAACTAATTTGCCAGCTCAATGGTGATAAAATGTCTAAAATACTAACATACTCTGTTAACATTGTCTTATACTAAACTGAGACATCTCCCTTAGTGGAAAAAATAGTGTTAAAGAAACTATATAAGAAAACAAGGCAAATTCACATTTTCAAATTTGGCTTCTTGCAGAATGAATTTGAATTATAATGTTATTAAAGGGATGCATTTTCAAAGCAGGATCTAATTTTTTAGGAAAATAGAAATGTTTGGGTAGGTAAGAAAAGACCTCATTCTTTTAAAAAGCTTTTGCACAGCAAAGGAAACCACCAACAGAGCAAAAAGGCAACCAACAATGTGGGAAAAAAATCTTTACCAGCTGTTCCTCAGACAAAGGGTTACTATCTAGAATATATAAAGAGATAAAAAAAAATTAGCCTACCCAAATTTAAAGACCCAGTTCAAAATGGGCATCTGAAATGAACAGATATTTTTCAGAGGAAGAAGTAAGAGCAGCTAAGAAGCATATGAAGAAATGCTCAGCCTCATTAGTCATTCGAGAGATGCAGATGAAAACAACACTGAGATTTCACCTCATTCCACAAAGAATAGCTGTCATTTCAGAATTAGCTAGCAACAAATGTTGGCGAGAAGAAGCAACCCTTCTCCACTGTTAGTGGACTGTAGACTCCCTACATCCCCTGTGGAGATCAGTTTGGAGATTCCTCAAAAAGCTAGGATTGGAGGCACCATTTGACCCAGCCATCGCTTGGCTAGGTATATACACACAAGAATTAAAAGACTCATATCACAGTGACATATGTGCACCCATGTTTATAGCAGCTCATTTTGGGGCCGGGGAGTTAGCTCAGTGGTTCTGGCGCCTGTCTTCCAAGTGCAAGGATCCAGGTTTGATCGTCAGTTACCACATACCATAGTGGGCGTGGAGACTCATGCCCAGCAGCAATCAGTACCACATGCCACAGTGCCAGGCGTGGTGGCTCATGCCTGCAATCCCAGCACTTGGGAGGCAGAGGCAGGAGGATTGCTGTGATGTGAGTTGGAGGCTGAGCTCAGGACCAGCCTGAACCACAAAGTGAGACCCTGTCTCAAAAAAAGCTAAAAAAATATCTATATCTATATCTATATCTATATCTATATCTATCTATCTATCTATCTATATATATATATATATATGGCAGCTCAGTTTGTTATTGCTACATCTTGGAAACAACCCAAAAGTCCATCAACTGGCTGTATAAAAAAGCCGTGGTTCTTCTACAAAATGGAGTATTACTTTGCCAGAAAAATGATAAGTTTGAATCATTTATACTCAAACGGACATACCTTGAGGTTATTCTCATAAATGAAATAAATAGGTCACAAATAGGTAAATATTGCATCTTTTCTCTGGAATGAGAAGATAAAGATGTACATGAGTTCTAGAATTGTATGTATGTATTGTGAAATAGAAAATACTCAAAGTGAAATAGGGTGAAGGGGGAAAAATAATGAGATTATAACAAAAAAGAAAGGAAACAAATTTTATGTATATAGGGGGTTGGTGGAGTGGGTAGGGCTATGGGAAAAAATGAAAATTAAGTTTTGTTTTATGCTGGTACAATTCCCCATTGTGGAGTGCAATCATGATGTGCATATGTAATGTACCAATAAAGATTTCAATTTTTTTAAAAAAGAAAAGACAACATTTTAAAGAAAGCATTTTCTTATAGGAAAATGGTAATTATCTTTCTCCTGTTACTTCTCATACAAATAACTTACATTATAGTGAATTAAAACTAATGTGAATGTATTGAGAATAGAATACATTTTTCATAAATTTCATCATTCTAATGGAAAAATTTTCTTTTTTTTTTTAAGGTTTTTTGAGACAGGGTCTCGCTTTGTGGTTCGGGCTGGCCCTGAGCTCAGTCTCAAACTCACATCACAGCAATCCTCCTGCCTCTTCCTCTCAAGTGCTGGGATTACAGCCATGAGCCACCATGCCTGGCACTGTGATATGTGGTACTGATTGCTGCTGGGGTGAGTCTCTATGCCCAGTATTGTTATGTGGTTACCGAGGATCGAATCTGAGCCCTTGCGCTTGCAAGGCAGGCTCTGGAACCACTGAGCTCTATCCCCAGCCCTGGAAAATAATTTCTTTGATACACATATGTACAGGCATAAACGTATATGATTGTATAAGGATGAATTTGTCATATATATGTATATATATCAATATTTTATACATCTAAATACAATAAATCTTTATATAACAGAATATCTTGTTATAGTAGTTTGTATGATCCATTAAAGATGATATCTTAATAACTTTTTCTGGATAGATTTCAATATTAACTCTGGTTTCTTTCACCAAGTTCAGAGCCACATTTGTTACCTTTATTAATGTTAGTCATATCATGTTATATTGTTTTATTTAACAAAATGTGGAACCACTTTATTAGAATAAGAACTGTTAATTTTTAATATTCTAATTAAAAATTGTTGAAGTCTAAAATGTAGCCATCATCTATTCAAACTGTGATAGAATGTTGAATATTAAATATGCATTGTATAATAATTTATCTAAACTTACATTTTAAAAGATTTTTAAATTACTCTTGTTAATTAATTGATAAGGTGGATATAAGATTAAATGCCTAAAGATTTCATTTGTGTGTTAAGTGTCTCATGACAAAGTTATCAATGGGTCTTTTACAATCTCCGATTAACTCACTGTTTTTAAACCTTTAGCTAGAAATTGAAATTTGCATGTATTTTTGTTTCTTAATTATTTCAACAATTTTAAAAGAAATGTTACACCTATAAAAGAATAAACAATATTTGTGTTTCCAAAGACTTTTCCTAGGTATAGAGTGATACTTTAAAAACAACAACAACAAAACATAAAAAAAAATGCTAAGACAAGATTATATGATTTCTCATTTCATGAGATATTTCTATTTTGAAAATCTGAAATGAGATATTTCTGAAGTGGGAAAGGAATGAAAGCACAAAGGATTGAGATTCTGGATCACAGAAATGTTGAAGAAATCATAGCCCTGAACAAAGCTTGTTGGGTGTTTTAAATGGGGCAGTTGAGAATAAGGAGAACGTTTATGCCCCCATAAATGTCTTTCAGCACAACAGATGCCCTAGACTTGTTTCTGGGATCATTGCACAGCCACTTTCTCCCTCCCCAGGGTCCTTTACTGTGGTCACTGCTAGATGACATGCACTTTGAACTGAGTTACTCGTTATGAAATCAGTGGGGAAGTTTGCTTTTACTGGCCTTTATCAAATATAATTGAACTTCAGTAGTTGCCCTTTCTTTCCTTTCCCCACATTACTATAAGAGATTTCAAAATGTAATTATTCAAATTACATTGCACTGAGAACTTGTAGGATAAGGAGTATGATTTCCAGGACAGCCTAGGGCAAGGAAGGTGAAAGAATCTTAAAATGGATGTTACTGAAGTACTTCATCTATTTCATAGTTGATGAATAAAAACTGACTGTGTCCTATCCTACAAGAAGTTTGCATGATGTTGAGAAAAATACATTCTAACTAGACTTATGATTAAGAGGTATCCATTCACTTAAGCAATAGCAATTAATAAAGCATTTATTTTCAGAGCAACTGTGCACCAAAAAATAGCATAATTGTGTATTGAGCAGATAATAACCTCAGAAAAGAAAAACAGTATGAAATTTTAAAAACCTAAATTCTTTAGGAATCTAAAATAGTGCAAACACTAGAGAAAGCTGAACAGTCTTTAATAGTATGTACTGTGCTGTAACACGGCAAACGCAACCTCTAAATTACTTTTATTTTCTCCTTTTGCTACAAGTTAACTTTGTGTTTCCACTGTGCACACAAATTTTATTTGTCCTATGGCTTCTGTTTACACACAAGTTTTACTCCCTCAAAACTTTGGCATATCAGGATTTTTTCAAGATCTGACTCTTCCTTAAATAACATGAATTAATTACCTCAGGATTTATTTCTGTGAGCCATTCCAACTTTATTCTCTGATGAAAACTGCCTTATTCTACTTAGATATTCCAACTTGAATTCCCAAGAGATTAAATATGACTACCAAATGTACTGTATTTTTTGGCTACTCCAAACTCAGTTGACTTTAAACAGGGTTCATTTTTAATTCACTTTCCCATGATTTAAGGAAGAGGAGACACACGATAGCAGAGATGGTCAGCTAAGTTTCAATTTGGGGTGGAGTAAGCACAGTAGGTGGCTGTCAGTGGCACTCATCAGACCCACAGAATTCACTCAACAGTATGCTCAAATCCTCAGAATTAGTAAGGAGTCAAAATCTCAAACACAGAGCCCACCCAAGACAGAAACTTGAAATCCACACAATGAATTCCAGTATTGGGGCTGCATAGTGAGATCCTATGCTCCTTGTAGCCCAGGGAGCACAAGGGAGTTAAGGAGGTGGTGAGCTGCAGAATTACCTACGTGTGCTGACTGATACAAGTCCTGGATGGGGGT
>PVIR01040912.1:0-13200 GCA_004026965.1 Petromus typicus
TTTTTTTTTTTTTCTTTCCCTTTTGCACTGAGCTACGCCCGCGCCCTTTTAAAACTTTTATTTTGAGACAGGGTCTTGCCAAGTCACTAAGTTGTCTAGACTCCTCTTGCCTCAGCCTTCCAGAGTTCTGAGATGACAGGTGTGCACCCCATGCCTGGCTTGGGAGGTGATATTTTTACTCCCTGAAGGAGGAGAAAGAAGGAGCCAAGAGGATAGCTGAGGGCAATCTGTTCCTGACAGAAGAGCCAACACAAGATCTTAAAGCAGAAGAGCACCTAATATTTTTTTAGGAAGAATAAGAAGACAGAAGTCCAGGGAGTAAGATCATTGATGTCTGAGTTTATTAGTTTATATGTATTTTTATTTTTCCATTGCTTGACTAATTACTTTAAGATCTACTAAAAAGATTAGGGTCAAATAGTGTCAGACTCCCAGGTTCACACTGATCATCATTCCAAATTTGTAAGCTACTTTTTGCGATCATAAACTGGCAAGTTTCCCTGCTTCGGCCTCGGTTTATTTCCAAAATGAATATTAGTAATACAAGAGAATTGTAGTACCTAGCTAACGCAAGTAAAGCGCTTAGTCACGTGCCTAAAAGTGCTTAAGAACTGTTTGGGCCGTTACAACCCCGTACTGTTTTCCACCCTTTAACTCCTTTCCAGCGAATTGGGAGTCTGTGCGGAAAAGAAAACAGTCCTTTTCCCTTTAAAAATTGGAGTGGATCAAGAGTCAGTTCGCCGCACCTTTTCGAAATTTTCCAATCCCTGCTCGGCATTTTATGCCCAAGGTCTCTGATTGGATAATCTGTACCAATCTGAGGCTCAAGCGGACGCTTCCTGGAGCGCAGCTCCGCCCCTGAGCAAACCCAGCCCTCCTGGCCTGGTCAGCGCCGTTGCTATGGGGACTGGTGGGCGGCAAGGGGGGGGGAAAGCCCCGGATGTTCGTTGGGGATTCAACATGGCGGCGGCGGTAGCCGCGGTGGCGGCGGCGCAAGAGAGCTGAAGGCGGCGCGAGGGCTCGGAATTCCGGGACGAATAGCTAGGCTGTGAGCAACTGCGGCGCCGAGCTGGTAGGTTGGGCGGCCTGGCCAGGGGTTTCTGGTATTCTGGGCGCTCGCAGTGGGAGCGTGTCCACGCGGAAGGGGGCGGGGTCGCAGGGGTCAAAGTTTACTCTTGGAGGGAAGGGGTCGCGTCGGTGGGGTCGAGGGTCAGCCGTGAGGGGAGAGAGGTGTGGAAGAGATCAGTTTAAACTAGTGAAAGGGGGCGTGGCGAAGAGGAATGCACAGTTTGAAATTTGAAGTAGGGGCACGTTTCGAGGGAATCTGAACGGGTCTCAAGTAGAAGGTATTCAAAGTTAGTAATTTGAGGGGACGGTGCGCCTGCAAGGTCAAAGGTCACCACCACGAAGGCGGCGGATTGGAAGTTTAAAGGCGGCAGCCAGAAGAACTGAAGAACGAGTTTTAGGTTGGGGGGCGTCTTTGAAGCGATCAAAGCTGGGGCGTGGCAAGAGGATACTGAGGTCAAAATCCGTCTTGTGGAGGTTCTGGAGGGTCCATAGCTAAAACCCAAAGGGACTGTTTTGCTTGGAGGGTCGTCAAGAAGAGTGTGCTGCCAGGTGGTGGGAGAAGAGGAGCCTCTTGCTACAAATAATGGTGAAATAGCAAGCACAGAGCACAGACCTTATGCTAGACCTTCACAAGGCGCCACTGCTTTACATATATACTCATTTAGTCCTCCCTGCAACCTTGAGGTGCTTTAACCTGTTATTAAGAAGTTAGTTAAGTGATTTGCCCAGGTTCACCTAATGAGTAAGTTGTAGGGCAGGGATTCTCATTCTGGAGTTCTGGTCCAGAGTCCTTCCGCTTCCTGCCTTTCAAAGACTCTTCGTGTTGGTTAATGTTTAATGAGAATTCTTGCAGTTTAGTGCCCTCAGTGCCCGGTCTTGTTTCAGTCTGCCTCAGTCCCATGAAGTGAGTCCTTAGGGATAAGCCCACTTTGCAGACAGAAAAAGTAAGGCCCGGAGACTTTCTGCTGACGATTGAGGCAGATTCAAAACTGGATCTAGATCATTCCAGAGCTCCTGCCCTCAGCTGCCCCAACTGCTTCCCAGCAGGTCTGTTCCTGGAAGCCAGGCCGGCCCCAGCCGCTCCCTGGGCAGGAACAGAGCGTGTGTTTGGCCTCCACAGGAGGGTGTGACCTGGGAGGGGCGATCCCGGGCCAGTGGGAGTGGGATGTTGGTGGGTGGCCCAGAGTCCCTGAGTCTCATGGGCTCTGAGGGGAAGCTGTCCTTGGGCAGACTTTCGTGTGCTCCCTTCCGAACAACCCCACGCCCCCACTTTGATCTCCAGTGGCCCCCAGTTCCTTTCTTGCTGCTCTCCCTTGTGCCTCCCGAACTCTTTCCAGGGCTTTGGCCTCCTGTCCTTTCCTCCTGGAACCTTCCCCATCCTGCCCCTCTCACACGTCACTCTCTCAGCCCGACATGGGCCCCTGGGCCCTCACTGCCTGTGGGTCCCCTGTGTCTGTCTCTCTTTGGCTTCCCACCCCTGCCCTGTGTCCTGCATGCCTGCTGCTGTCTGCCTCCTCTGCAGTTCTGTGGGGCCTCCAGAGTCCTGCCTTGCTGCAGCGAACGCTGTGTTGATAGTGTGTGACTCCCAGGCACTGTGCTAGGTGCTGGACTGCAGGCAGGGACCGGCCCCATAGACCCTCAGTCAGTGCTCTTGGAGAGCGAGGCACCTTGGGCCTGGCCTGAGGCCTCAGGGCCTGGGAAAGCCCCTTGAGGAAGCTCTCAAAGGTAAGTAAGAGGATCGGGAAGAAACAGGCAAGTAGAAGGAGGGGTGTGTGTGTGTGTGTGTGTGTGTGTGTGTGTGTGTGTGTGCGTGCGCGTGCGTGTGCGTGCGTGCGTGCGTATATAGAGCCCCTGGTATGCCCAGAGGCCAGGGACTTGTGCATAGGGGGGACCTGGAGGCTGCATGTCGCCTGTAGTCATGGTGACACTCTGAGAGGCTCTGCCTGGAGGGCAGTGGGAGAAGAGGAGGGATGAGGAACCACTTGTGTTTGCCTCGATTTCTTCCTCTGTAGAATGGGCATGGTGGCCACCCTGCGGAGTCGCCATGAGGACACAGTACATAGAGTACTTGGTCCAAGGGCTGGCATACAGAGGCGTTGTGTAAACTTTAGTCTTGTTGCCACTGCAGCTGCCACCCAGGCTGGAAGGGCCTCTCTCCACTTGCCTCCTGGCTTCTCTGCAGCTGCCCCGCCCCCCACCTGGCCCAGCAGGGTCCAGGAGCTGGCATGCTGCCAGGGAATGCTGTGAAGCTGCCCAGGCTCTGAGTTTCGCACTGCCAGCTTGGCACTGATATGGAGGTATGGGACTTTGCCATTGGAGACCCATGTTCAGGTCCCTGCCTGGTTACTTACCAGCCTTGGATCTTGGTCAAGAGCTTTCTCATTCTCCAGGTTTCAGGATATTGAAAAAAGTAGAACTTTCAGTATCACGGAACACTGAGACATCCCACATGGGCCCAAGACAGAACTCCCTGTGGATGTGGTTAAATAAAGGCCCAGGGGCTTCTCCCTCTTTCCCTCTCTCTTCCCCTCCCAGCTCTTTCCCCTGGCAGCCGGCATTTGTCGGTCAGCATTGCTGCAGCTTTTCTTCCCCTTGAATGTATTCACAAACAGAAGAGCGACAGTTGTGCACCCTGGCTGCACGCTGTGGTCCCCCGGAGAGCACGTAGCGGCTTGGCCCAGGCCCACGCGGAGATCCGGAGTCAGCTCCCTTGTCCAAGTGCGGCCAGCCTTGGCACTTCGGAAGCCCCCAGGGAGGCTCCCACACCAGCCGGGACCAGCCACTGCCCTGTCACCGTGCGTGGAAGCACTGTCAGGGGAGAACATGGCTTTCTGTCGCTTGCTTCTTTTGCTCCCATTAAAGCTTAGCTATTACTGCATACGGATGTGTTCAGGTCTGGGACTGGTCATTTGTTTTTCTTGTTGAGATTTTTTTTGAGATTGTGTCACACAGGAGCTATCCATTTCCCTTTTGAGTGTCTTGGGTGGTTTCCTGCTGGGGCAGTAATGGTGCTGGGACGAGCACCATCCTAGAATGTACTTCTTTGTATACTGTGGCCAGAGTCTGACTTGGGCAGCTGCCGCACAGTAGCGGTGCCAGGCCCTGAGCTTTCCTGGATGCTGTAAAGCTGCTTTCCAAAGCAGTCGTTGATATGTGCTTCTCAGTAGTGCCCAAAGGTTCCCTAGCTCCTTAACGTGCTTTGGGCAGTGTGTGGCTCTGGGTGAAGGGATTTATTCCTCCAGGAGGTGGCAGCCTTTGGGGACCCCATCCCACAGCAGCAGTGTAGATAGAGGTTCCTTCCATGGGACCTGACACCCACCAAGTCCCACATTGTTGGAGGAGGCCGCTGGCAAAGCCATTTTACCTCTAACCCTTGAGGCACGAAGGAAGGACAGTGAGCACAGCTTCGACTCGGCCCTCTCCTGCATGGACCCACGTCTGACATTTAGGAAGGGCTTGGATGCGCTTGACCCTCCTTGGGAATGAGGGAGGAGGAGGAGGCGAGAGAGGACTGAGCATGATCCTGTGACACTCGCCTGTGCTTGTTGGTCCTAGTGGTGACCAACACCGGTCCTGGCAAGCCACAAATCTGCCGCCTGCAGAGTGATCAGGGTACAGGGGCAGGGGCTGCAGAAATCCCGGAGGCCCCTGACCCAGCCTGGGGGTCCACAAGGGCTTTCTGGGGAAAGAGACATCCAGGCCTAGAAAGGAGATGGAAAAAAAAAAGGAAGGGTAAAGGCTCCAAGGTCCAGGTGAGCATGGGATATTCCAAGGCCACCTGAACAGGTACAGGGTCTTCGAGGGGAGGATGGGGAAGATGAAGCAGGGCTAATGGACAGAGGTAAAGAGTATGGGTTCCGGATTGTTTCTGGCGGGAAATCATTAGAGTCTTTGAGCAGCATCTGATTTCCCTTTGTGCAGATTACTCCGGCTGCTGTGAGAGAGACAGGTCATGGGGGTGGCAACAGGGAGCCTGGGGCGGCTGCTGTGGCAGTCTGCAGAAGAGGGTGGATGGTGACGGCAGGGGAAGGTCCCGCATGCTGGCCGGGGTTGTATGTCACCTTCATGACAGCCTTTGGATTAGGTACTTATCATTACACCCACTTCAGAGCTCAGGAGAGAGAGACTCAGACTGTGTCTTGCACAAGGACCCACAGCAAACGAGTGACAGGTAGGATCTGAGCCCTGGACTTAAGGCTCATCGCAGCCACACTCCAGTGACTTGGAAACAGCTCTGACAGCATAGAGCCCATCCATGTCCCCTTGCTCCTAAATTTACCCAGGCTTCCTTTTAGATGGGAGCTCCCCAGGGACCTGTTGGCTTAGGCAGTCTCTGGGCACCCTCCCCCCAAGTCCCCTGCCCCCTCTGCCCTTCCTTGTGTGTGGTCTCACTCCTTGGCCTTCTGGCCCTTGGTGAGCCAGACTTCCTGGCCAGACGCCAGCCTGGGGTGTCCCCAGCACCTGTCTCTCCCATCTCCCGCAGATGCTGCCAGCAGGAAGCTGTCCCCTTCCGAGTCATGGCTAAGGAAATGGGACCTTTACTGGCCCCGCCACTCATCCGGGGCTAGGGCTCATTGTCTGCCAGAGGTCTTGGCCCACTGGAAGGTCAAATAGGCCAAAGGAGGTCAGCAAAGGAAACTTCCCACGTCCCAGGGGAGCCAGCTGTGGCAAAAGTGAGGCAACCTCCATTCATTGCAGCCTGCCTCTGGGTCCAAGGGACAGTGCCAGCTTCCCTGCCAGTGCAGTCTACACAGATCCCTTACCCCACACACCTGGGAGCCCCTGGAGGGCAGGAGGCTCATCTGCTGGCAGATGGGCTGTTGGCGGCTCCCCTGGCTGCTGCGGGAGGATTTGGAGGGATCATGCGTGTAAAGCACTCTGCCCTGTGCTGGCTCCGGTAAGCCCTGGGAGAGCGCTTGGTAAGCAGTGAACTTAAGGCTGTAACGGCAGTCGTCCCCTGGCACGCAGTCCCTCAGGGTCTCTGGCCGAGAGTAGAGCTGCAGTGACAGGCTCCTGACAGTCCCCGCTCCACGAGGCCATGCGTGCCGTGTGAGTGCCGTGGCCAGGCTGTGTACACAGACCCCGAGGACCAGCTGCTGTTGACCTCATTTCTCTTCCCCTGCGTTTTCATTTTGAGAAGGCACATTTCGCTCCATGTGCATGGATCACCCAGTCCCCTACATAACCACTGAAAAGCCGCACACAGCTGGAGGAGGATCTGGAGCGGGGAGGCAGCCCCCCTCCGGCTGAGGGGCCTTCCCAGGACAGAGCTGTGGTCACGCTGGCCGCATTTCTTTCCTTTCTCTCTTGCTGTGTGTTCCTGCTGGTGGGCTCATCACCCTTTTGTTTTAAGTGAGATGGAGTCACTTCCACAGTTGTATCCAGCCCGCCCTTTGCATTTTCACACAGTTCTGGGTCAGGACAGAGTGTGTCCTCGTCCTCCAGTGTCCTGGGGTGTGTGTGCCCTGCTGACCGTCTTTACTGTGGGCCAAGCCAACCCTTCCCTGTTGTGAACTGGGCTGCGCCGGGTGTGAGCGCAGCTCACGTGGGCCCAAGTAGGTACCGCTGTCAGGCATGGTGCCAGTTTACACTCCCACCCTAAGTGTGATGGCGCCACGCCCTCCCATCTTGGACAGAGTAGAGTGTGACAGTGTGAGCCTTGCCAGTCACCATAGTTTGATTTTAGTGAGTGAAGTGGAGCATATTTGGGTTGTCAAAAGCCATCTGAGTGTTCTTTTCTTGGAATCGTCTATACATACCTGCTCATTTTCCTTTCCTGGAGTAGTGGAAACTGAGGCACAGACCGTAACATCACAGTCAGCAAGCTTTGAACCCGGGCCTTCCTGGTCCCATTGTGGAGCTCTTACCCTGTGCAATGTACAGGTGGAGGGTACAGACAGTGGAGCCTGCTTTGTCACTTGCTAGCAGTTGTGTGGTCCCAGACAAGTTACTGTACCTGCCTGTGCCTCGATGTCCTTGTCTGTGCAGTGGGAATGCTAATGGCAGCTCCTCGCAGAGTTGTTCTGAGGGTGTAAATTTGTACGCAGCCGACAGAATACAGTGTCAGAAACCACTAGCTGCTTCAGTGTCATCTATTGCTCTCTGTCACTAACTTTGGTAGGCACTATCTTAAGTGCTTTCCTTGAGCTAATTTCAGAGCCCTCCCAACCGCCCCCAGGACAGAGGTGTCTTGTTATCTCCTGTTAATAGGTGAGGAAATTCAGAACCTGGGAGCCTCACCTGCCCTGGCTCACAGAGCAAGGTTTGGATTTGACCTGGAGGTCTAGCTTGGAACAACTGCAGCTGTGCTTGCTACTCCCAGACTAGGAAGGCTGTCCCTTCCTCTTGTCCCTCCCTGCCAGGCTGTGCCCCTTCTGTGTCCTCGTTCTGGAAGCCTACAGCGGAGCTATGAGGGAACACCTTGGCAGGCAGGGGGCATGGGCAAGGTCCTCACAGAGCCTCCCTGTTGGTCCCTCTCCGCGCGCCCAGCCCAAGCCCCAGATTCCTGATAAAGCAGCATTGTGTGCGGTTTCGAGTTTGCTTCCTCATTTGGAAGGTGCTTTCACCATTCCCACGCAACAGAAAGTGGCCTGCCATCCTGAGCAGGGGGAGATGCCAGGGCCTCCTGCCCTTGCAGCCAGGAGTCCCTGCTGAGTGTGGGAGAAGGCACAGCCCTGTGGGCTGTTGAATCCTCTACAGACTCATCCCTCAGGTGAGGACCCGCTGCCACCACCTGTAGGCGGTCCTGGTCCCTCTGTCCTGAGGGACCCCTTCTCTTGCTGCCCACAGGGCCTCTGGAGTCCTGTCAGCCCCCCACCCTCCTCTGAGATCCTCCACAGTAGCCTGGCCCCAGGTTATTTGATTCTGAAACGCTGTGTGTATGTATCTTTGTGTATGTATGGAGATGTGTATGTGTATATTTATAATTCTTTTTCGTTTAAGAACTCTCAGTAACTGTCAAGTATAATATGCCTGCAGAAAAGGACATAAAATGCATAGAGGAGTTTAGCAAGGAGTTGTAAAGTAGACAGACACCTGCCCCCCGCCACCCAGGGGAGGCAGAACACAGCTCCCTGGAGCTCCCCATCCTCCCTCTGTCCCTCCTGATTTTGACCTCCATGGTGACCACTCTCTGGCCTTGGTGGCCATCGGCTCCTTGTTCCCTGCAAGCTTTTGCCACTAGGTGTGCATCTCAGCTACAGAATGTCCCTTTGCCTGCCTTTGAACTTCACATAATGGACTCGTCTGGGAATCAGTCTGTGTCTGTGTCTAGCTTCTTTCGACTTAGGCTCGTGTGGTCCCTGTGCGGGCAGCTGCCTGTGTCCAGCTGTCCTGCGTCTTTATGTTGTGCAGCATCGGTTTCTCTAACTCCTGCTGTGCCGATGTGAGTATCCCCTGCATAGGCATCTGCCGTGTCCCTTGCTGTATACATTTGTCCAGGGAGCGCCCTGGGAGTGCCTTGCCAAGCAGGGCACAGTGGAGCCTCCCAGCATTGCTCCCAGCGTGGCAGAGCCATGAGCACCCAGAGCCGTGGCTAGGTCTGCAGTACTCGGTCCTCAGTGCTACTTGGAGCCTCCTCGGGGCCGGGATCACAGGCTCATGTTACTGTCTTCTCCTGCAAAAGTAACATCGTGGGGCCGGGGAGTTAGCTCAGTGGTTCCGGCGCCTGTCTCGCAAGCGCAAGGGCCCGGGTTCGATTCCCCAGTAACCACATAACAATACTGGGTGTGGAGACCCACGCCCAGCAGCAACCAGTACCACATACCACAGTGCCGGGCGTGGTGGCTCACGCCTGTAATCCCAGCACTCGGGAGGCAGAGGCAGGAGGATTGTGATTTGAGTTTGAGGCTGAGCTCAGGGCCAGCCTGAACCACAAAGCGAGACCCTGTCTCAAAAAAACCTAAAAAAAAAAAAAAAAAAGTAACATCGTGGTTGGGGGGGGGCAGACCCCTCCTGTTTTCTTCCTGCCCCTGTGCACCCAGCTCTCACCCTTTGCTGGTCTGTGCAGAGTCCAGGGCAGCAGTGGGTGAAGGAGACTCAGACATCAGCAGCCAGTTCCAAGCTCCATCCAGTAGGGGACACAGACCTTAACTGAGAAGTGACGTAGAGACCGGGAAGGGAGACAAGACTGCTGATAGTTGGCCAGGAATTTAGCTCAGTGGTTCCGGCGCCTGTCTTGCAAGTGCAAGGACCCTGGTTCGATCCCCAGTAACCACATACCATACTGAGTATGGAGACTCACACCCAGCAGCAACCAGTACCATATACCACAGTGCCGGGCGTGGTGGCTCACGCCTGTAATCCCAGCATTCAGGAGGCAGAGGCAGGAGGGTTGCTGTGATGTGAGCTGGAGGCTGACCTCAGGGCCAGCCTGAACTACAAAGTGAGACCCTGTCTCAAAAAAAAAACAAAAAAACTCTGACACCCAAGCCCCTGCCTTTCCCCAGGGACCATGTCAGCAGCAGGCACCCCTTTCTCTTGCATAGGCCCGAGACCTGGCCTTGGCGGGCTCCTTCTTTGTGCTCCTCTCTACTTTGGATCTCGGACACTTGTTACTGTTCCTTCTGAGTCGGGCATCCCACTAGTCAGGCCACCTTCCTGTCCTGACACACATTTTCTCTGTCCATCGGCTTTACTTTTCCTGGGTCATTCCAGGCCGGGTCTTCTCTCAGGGCCTTTGTTGTTGCTACTTCCTCTGCTGGCCTTGCTGCCCATCCCTCCTCTCAGGGGAGTGGCTGCCAATTGTCCCCGTCCCTGTAGGCCCCTGCTCCCTACCCCGCCCGCCTCTGTCACTCTGACTACACCTTCCCTGTGGTCATGGACCTCTCACAGTGCTGGGTGTTTTACTGGGCTGCTGCTTTATGGTGCTTCTCTCCATAGAACAGCTTCACAGAGACGGGGTAGGAGTGGAAGGACAGGGTCTTCACCATGTCCCTTGCTCTTCCCAAGTTTTGGCGGGCCACAGTCTCTTCGGCATTCATTGACTATGATCGTTGAGGGACATTGGCACAGTGCCAAATGGGGAACCCACAGTGGGCAGAACTAGGCAGGCTTTCCTAAGGAGGAAATGCCGTGTGAAGGACGATTTGGCCTAGCTAGCTGGGGGGGAGAGAAGTTGTGGTGCTTCAGGGCCACCGCAGCCGCTCATGCTGCAGTCCGTGGGCAGGAGAGCGTGGGGGCCTTTGAGGAACAGCGAGGTCCAGTCTCCATTAGTCTGGATTCAAGTCTTGACAGCCACTCCAGGCTCCTTGTGCCTCAGTATCTTCCTGTCTAGACTGAGGCTTGTCAGCTGTTCTCTGGCGGCCCTGGAGTTCTGTTCCTCTGTTTATTCATGGCGCCTGGCGTATAAATATAAAGGGGATTGTTTATTTTTTTCCAACAAAGACGTGCTGGCCTGTTGTGACCTCCAGGAGGATACAGTGTGGTTAAGCAGGCCCGGTTGCTGCCCAGTGGAGCCTGTCTCCTGGCCTTCGGCTGTCTGGGTTCACCTGCTTAGAGGCTGAAGGCCTCACGTGACCTGGCACAGGCCGTCCTCCTGAGGCTGATTAGTAAGGAAGGCTAATTTAGGTGTGCACTGTGGCCCTGTGCCCTGTGCCGCGCTCACAGGCTGCAGCCTAGCCCTTCTGAAGCCTCATATGACCCATTTCCCAGATGCAGAGATGAGTGTGACATCACGGTGAGTCCATGATATGTCCCAGGAGCTGAGTGGCTCTGTGCTGTCCTCACATGGAAACAGCATTTCCTTTGGTGACGGAGCAGCTTCTCTGGATTCTTTGAAACTCCTCACTGAAGGGACCAGTTCAGGTCACTCACCTGAGCTTCCTTTAGGCTGTCTGCCCCTTTTTTATTTCCTATTTCTGTGTTAAATCCTGCTTTTGCTTATAAGGCAGTATATCTCCTTTCAAGTGACTTATCTTTTTACTTTTATAGTGTGTCCTTTGGTGGACAGAAGGGCATAATTTTACCCATTTTCATTCGTTTTGCTCACAGCTCTGTTTTTCACATTTGGCTCTTATTGTTGGGACTGTGGGTCTGTGAGAGATGTCCTATCTGTGGCATGTTTCCCACACGCATTCCCATCACCAAGGCACCACTGATGAGAAACAGGCCGCCTTCCCCACCTGCCGTATCACGCTCACATCTCTGCCTAAGCAGGGCTCTCTCTGGGCACGCCATCCATTTCCTGGGCTGTTTGTTCCTGTTAGTGCAAAGGCATTCTGTTTCTTTAGTCTCTAAGTCTTGCTTGCAGTGAAGACAAGCCCTTCTGCTGCTCTCTTTATAGAGGCCCTTGGCTGTTCTGGAGGAGCAGCTTGTCAGTCACTGTCCACACACACGTACGCACACTCACACACCCCAAGGCTGCCAATCCACGAACATGGTATGCCTCCCTGCTGACTTCTCTTCCTTGGTGCCCTTCAGAGAAGTGGCATCCTTCACCCGACTCCCATGGGCCTCATGCTGGGGTACTTCATTACATGGCAGGGGTCTGTGCCCTCCACTGCCACCTGGTGTCTGGCTCCTCAGGTTTGGTCTTGCAGGGAGAGGACTGCACACAGGGACAGGAGCATACCCCCCATTCCCTACCTTTTTCCTGGCATCGCCTTGGGCCCTGGCAGAGGGTGGGCAGGGTGCCCTGTGAGGCTATAATTTTCCTGAATGATTTCAAGGGCTAATTAAAGGTTTTCCTTGTCTAATCAGCTTATGGTTTAATTATCAAGGAACAGACTGAGGAATGTGGGAAGCAGCTCTGCTGGGGTCCCCCTGAAGCTTGATGGGAAGGAGGCAGGGACTAGCCCTACCTCATGGGGTGCAGCAGGGGCTGGGAATACCCTGGTACCCTCTAGCAGGTCAGCAAAGTCACCGTACCTGTGAGAGACAGAGGTGGGGAGCAGCAGGTGCATTTAGAGTCAGACCTTTTCCCACTACTAGAAAGCCCCCCCCCCATGGCCGGGACAGCCTTCCTGCCCCCTTTGTACTTGCCTGCAGCCCCTCAGCCTGGCTTGTCGCTGCACAGTGCTGTGGCATCTCCCCATGCATCCTCTAGGAAGCCCTTTTAGGGGCCCTGCTGCCCAGCAGGGGAGCACACTGCTGCCCTGTGCTGGCTAGCTGGCATCATGTTTGCACTGCCACTGTCAGTCTGCCCACAATGATAAGTACAGTTGGGGAGGCCAGGCCCTGTGATTGAGGGTCCCTGAGGGAATAAAATAAGGGGTTCCAGTGCAGACCTCTAAGGGGAAGGCTGGGAGCAAAGGAGGGTGCAGACAGGAGGGTAAGGCCTGGTGGTAGCCGAGGCTTTTCCAGGGGAGGTGGTGGGCTGACCTGGTATAGGCTCCTGGGGACTGTGAAGGGGAGGGGGCTGGAGATTGCCGTACCAGGCCTGGCTTCATTCCTTGCATTCCACCAGGCTTGAGACTCCTGGTGGCTCTAGAGGGTGGGCCCCAGGACGCTGCCCCTGGCCCTCCACCTTCTTTTCCTGCCTCATCAGCCTGCCTCACTTGGCACTCTCCCCTCCCACAGGGTCTGAGGCCTGGATCTGCAGGCCTCTCCTCTCCTCTGCAGTCAGGGCTGCATGCAGAACCCCAGGGCCATGGTGAGTGGATGCTGGGCCCAAGGCCAGGTCATCTGTTTTGCTTTGGTTTGTGGTTTTTTTGTTTGTTTGTTTGTTTTTTGAAACAGGGTCTTGCTGTGTAGCCTAGGCTAGCCTCAAAGTCACGGCTATCCTCCTGCCTCAGCCTCTCTAGTGTTGGGGATTACAGGCGTATGCCACTATGCCCATCTGGACATGATGGTCTTAAAGCTGCTTTGGGCAAGTGGGATGAGAACTGCAGGCCAGAAGAAGTGATGGCAAACTTGGATTAACTTTTGACCTTCTTGGCACTTTTCTAGGCTTCTGACATGGAGTGGATTAAGTCACGGCGTCTCTAGGGAAATACGACTGTTACCCTGAGTTAGAGATAAAGCAGCTGGGACCCAGGGCAAGGCTTCTGTGCTTGCTGGTGTGGCTGTTGCCATTGCTTTTGTTTTCATCCTGGGGCTGGCCAGATGTCTGGGCAGCTGTCTGCATATCCCTCTCCGCCATCGCCCCTACCCTTTTTCTCTGCCTCTTGTCTCCGTCTTCTCATTGAACTCCAT
>PVIR01040913.1:0-13045 GCA_004026965.1 Petromus typicus
ATATACCTTGCTCCTGGGTAGGAAGTACCAATATTGTCAAAATGGCTATACTCCCAGAACTACTCTACACATTCAACACAATCCCAATTGAAATCCCAATATCATGTTTCACAGATCTAGAGAAAAAAACTCCAAACTTTCATTTGGAACCACAGAAGACCTAGAATAGCAAAAGCAATTATAAGCAACAGGGACCTGGTGGGTGGGATTACAACTCTGAACCTGAAACTATACTATAAAGCCACCGTGATAAAAATGGTATGGTACTGGCAAAGTAACAGACCCAAGGATCAATGGAGTAGACTAGAAGATCCAGAAACTACTCCAGATACACTGAGCCACCTCATCTTTGGCAAAGGACCCAAAACTCCTCAGTGGAGGAAAGATAGCCTCTTTAACAAATGGTGCTGGAAAAACTGGGCTTTAACTTGCCAAAGACTAAAACTAGGTCTAACTCTTTCACCTTGTACCAAGCTAAAATCAAAGTGGATAAGAGACCTAAATATTAAAACAGACAATGTAAACCTATTGCAAAATAGGTTAGGTAAAACTCTTGAAGACATTGGCTTAGGGAAAGACTTCATGAACAAAACTTCTACTGCACAGGAATTGGCTGAAGAGATCAACAAATAGGACCTCATTCTTTTAGAAAGCTTCAGCACAGCAAAGGAAACCAGAAATAGTGCAAAAAGGCAACCAACAATGTGGGAAAAAATCTTTACCAGCTATTCCTCAGACAAAGGGCTACTATCAATAATATATAAAGAGCTCAAAAAAATCAGCCCACCCAAATTTAATGACCCAATTCAAAAATGGGCATCTGAAATGAACAGATATTTTTCAGAGGAAGAAGTAAGAGCAGCTAAGAAGCATATGAAGAAATGCTCAACATCATTAGTCATTCAACAGATGCAGATGAAAACAACATTGAGATTTCACCTCACTCCACATAGAATCGCTGTCATTTCAGATTTAGTCAACGACAAATGTTGGCGAGGCTGTGTAGAAGAAGGAACCCTTCTCCACTATTGGTGGGACTGTAGACTCGTACAACCCCTGTGAAGATCAGTTTGGAGATTCCTCAAAAAACTAGGATTAGCAGTCCCATTTGACCCAGCCATTGCCGTGCTAGGTATATACACACAAGAATTAAAAGACTCATATCACAGTGACATACATGCACCTATGTTTATAGCAGCCCAATTTGTGATTGCTACATCTTGGAAACAACCCAAGTGTCCATCAACTGGAGAATGGATAAAAAAGCTGTGGTTCTTCTACAGAATGGAGTACTACTCTGCTATAAAAAATGATAGAATCATTTATACTTAAATGGACATACCTTGAGGATATCCTCATAAGTGAAATAAATAGGGCACAGATAGGCACATATCGCATCTTTTCTCTGGTATGAGAAAATAAAGATGTAAATGATTGCAAGAATTGTGTGTTATATATTGTGAATTAGAAAATGCTCAATGTAAAATAAGGTGAAGGGGGAAAAATGATGAGATTATAACAAAAAATTAAAGAAACAAATTTGATGTTTATTAGGGTGCGGTAGGGTGGGTAGGGCTATGGGAAAGGATGAGATTTAAGTTGTGTCTTATACTGGTACAAATCCCCATTATGGAGTGCTTTCAGGATGCGTGTATGTAATGTACCAGTAAAATTTTAGTTCAAAATTAAAAAATATTATATTATTAAGTGGATATTGGTTATACAGCTTAATGTGTTTCATTTTGGTTTATTCATACTTGTGTGAAACGTACTTTGATTGTCTCTCCCCTTAATTCCCTTTACCTTCTGCCATATTATTTATATCCATCCTATCTGCTAATAGTTATTCTATTTTCATATCATTTTTCTCTGCTTTTACTAGGATCAACATATGATAGAAAGCATGTGAGATTTGTGTTTATGAGCCTTGTTTCCCTCACTTATTATGATGAAATATGTTTCCACCAATTTTCCTGTAAATGGTGAATTTATAGTGTATAATTTGTAATGACCAAATCAGTGTAGTTAATTTTCCATTGCCTTGAAAACTTTAATTAAGATGTACTAATTATACATAATGACTGGTTAAAGTGTTATATTTCAGCACAGGTATATGATATGTACTAATCAGATCTAGATAATTAATTTTCTATGCTCTTTTTCTAACATTCTGCTAATAAATTTCAAGTATGTTCCTCTGTTTATTCATAAGCATGTAATATGATATGATGAGCTATAATATTCCCAATGTGCTGTTGAATATTTAGAAATTTTTACTTTTATGTGAAGACAATCTGGTTGTCACCATAACTGTGTTATATAAGAGCCATTAATAACTTAGTGAGCCTTTGTACAGCTAACTAACTTACATTTTCTTCATCATTCAATCAATCTCAAACTTTTATGATTGGTAAATGATTTGCGCTTTATGAATCATTACTGAAATAATTTTTTTTTATAATATGGTAGTTCATGATACTCCCCAGGAATCATGGAAAATAAATACAATGGTGACCAATAGGCAATTATGATTTATTCCTAGGAGAGAAACAATGCTTTGTTCAACTCTGATGTCATAAGAGCCAGATAGAACATAGGTTATGGAATAATCATTATATTTTATATTAAAACTACTAAGAATGAAATTTAAAATATTATATATATATAAATAATATATTTTTATTTTGAACACCATTTTAAATTTTAAATACCATTACCAAAGATCTATAAAATTCAGCTTACTACTAAAGAATTAGTAATTATTACTAAATAAGTTACAAATAATTATACTTACATGAACCTTAAAATTTCATCAGCTTAATTATGTTTCTTTATTTTTTTTCTACTCCTGAATTTTCCCTTTACAAATTTTTGGTGTTACTGATAATTAACTTAGGCATCAATATTGCTACAACTGCTTGGGGAGGTAGTTATCTTGTCATGAAAGAGAAGTCAGTCTTAAAAATGTCATTTATGTCTTTATATAACTAGTGCAAAGAGCCATGATTAAATTAGACATATGATTATGATGAAAATAATTAATTATAATCTTATAGGCAATATAAACAATATAAAGGCTAACTTCAATTACGCCTCTTATGAAACTGCCAGGCAATGGATTTTAGAGAAAACTATCATGTGTGTGTTTAAAAAGAGGAAAGATAGCTATTGAAAATCAAGTAATCTGGAGTATTCTTTATCATGACTTCTGTACATGTTTCATTTCTCTTGAGTAAGTATATAGAAGTGAAATTTCCTGATATTGTAGATGTTCAGTTAACCTAATGCCAGACTCCTAAGAGTGATTTTCAAATGGTTTTACTGTTTTACATTTTCACCAAACATACAACAAATTTCTGCTTGCTCTGTGCGCCAACCAACATTTGTAGATGCAAATCTTTAATTAGGACATTCTAGTAGGTACAGTAGTAAATTTTATTGAATAGTGCTGATCTAAATATTTTTGTCAGACTTCTTTAGGTTTCATCCTGAAAGAGTTAAAGACATCATACTACAGTGACACATGCTTACCCATATGTATAGCACCATAATTCATAATATGCAAAGCTGTCCATAAACAGATGAATAGATAAAGAAAGCATAGAAAGAAAGATGAATTTGAATCATTTCTAAAAACAGTATGCATCTTGAGACTATACTTCTAAGTGAAATAAGAAAGATAAAATATTAAACATCAGATAGTTTGTATTGTACAAGTAACTTCAAAATAGAAATGTTAAAGATCAAAATAAAGGTTGATAGGAAATAGGGTGGTAGACTTTGTTCAGATGGGGAAGAGATCTGAGCATGAGGGCGAAGAGGGTAATTAGAAGTAAATTATTGATGTATTCTTTGAATGTATACCAGTTTCCCAAGGTGAATATGATTATTATATAGAGAAAAATATAAATATCACTATTTTTGAAAAAGAAACTTAGCCTTAAGTTTCAAGTTTAAAATAATAGAAATTAATTTCTTTTGGAGATAAATTTTAGGATAATTTAAACAGAGAACGTTTCATATTTAAATATTTGATAATTGCTTAGATAATAGTATTAAAGGTTTTCTCAAAAGACAAGTCCTTTGTAATACATTAGACAAACTTTTCTTAATCATATTAATTTCTGTTTCAATAGCACTCGTGAAAACAGCAATGCCTAAATATATTCTGGAGTTCAACTTTTGGAAACTGTTTTGTGACATTTTCTGTTTCATATTTTTTTATAATAGAACAAAAGATCATTAATTTTGCCTATTATAAATCTTTGTTGCCATTTCCATATATGCCTCTTTGTACTCAGTGATTTTATTTATTTTTATAAATATTCTGATTTAACCCGCATGACTTGTGTGAACGGCAGCAGTAGAGAGGAGCTGCATGTTCTTCCCCATAATGCCATGGTCCACCCCAGGCCCTACATGGTCCACTTGGGAGAGGGGAGGAAAAGAGCTAACCTAACAAATCTTAACCATCTTTGCTCTTGCACTGTCCACATCACAGAGTGACAGAGGAGACAATCAATACTGAGTCAATGGAAGATGAGACTAACAATCAAGAGGGAAATTTTACTCCAGAACTGAAGTCCTACCCTACCACAGGGACAAGGTCAGAGACAGCTTTGGGAGACAGGCTTGGAGCAACTGGGAACTAAAGAAGGCTCCTGTGGAATCCCCTGGGAGGATTGAGTCAGACCAGGTGAGTCATGGGAGCTGTGTATCACGGGAGGACAAGATGCTTGGTGGGCATAATCTCCAGAAGGTGGGAACAGGAAAGCAATTGACTGCTGCTTAGATCCAGCAGAAATTAGTGGTCTGATCTACTCACTGTAGGTCAAAATCTGAGTGGTGTAAGTGCATTTGCTAAAATCACAGATCTCTTTGCTGTAGTGAAGGGTAGTTTGTTAGTGTTCTTAGGGTTTGTTAGTGTCCAACTGATATTTGATGTCATTGTTGTTATTGACTTTACTGTTATAGCCAAGATGAGACTTTCTCTGCTGTCCATTGGTTTTTTCTATGTGCTGATAGTTGGATTGCCTGGGGAGTCATAAAAAATACTGTGGTTAGCTCCTGAAAAACTAGGCTCTCAGCAAAAGAAGCTGAAAACACCAGCACACAAACAAAAATAGAAACAGGGATTTAGGAAATGGTGGAGCAGTGAGTGCCAGTGGCATAGCTTCTCCAGGACAAGGTAGCTGGTGCCTGGAAATCAGAAGTCCAGAGACCAAAAAGAGGAAAAAAGAAAAAAGACGTTGAAAAGCATGCTAGACCTTTGAGAGAACTGACAGGAGAAGTAAAAAAGATCCATTACTATAAAATAGATAGACTACTGATGCAGATGAAAGAACACGCAACTCAGTGGATCAGCAGTGTATGTGCTCCTTCTGAGATCACCAAAAGCAACAACTCTTTACTGAGTATAAATACGAAATTATTAGCAAGATACAGTACTGGCAAAGAGAATGCATCAAGTCATTAAAAAGTCATACACCTTAACCAAGTCACTTCATCCCAAGGATGCAAGGATTGCTCAATACACCCAAATAAATGAATATAATTTATCACATATCAAGAACAGTGATACAAAACATTTGACTAACTCAAATGATGTAAAAAATGCTTCGACAAAGTCCAACATCCATCATGACAATAATGCTGAAGACAATAGGTACAGAAGGACATTACCTCACTCTGATAAAAGCCATTTATAATCAAGTAACTGCCATCATAATATTAAATAGGGAAAAACTGAAAGCTTTCTCTCAAAATAAGGGAAAGGAGTGCCTAGTATTATTTTTTTTCTCCTTAACGTTGTCCTCAAAACATTAGCCAGACCAACCAAGCAAGAGAAAGAAATAAATGGGGCAGATATGGAACAGGATGGTGTCAAAGTACCACTAATTGCAGAATGGAAAATAATTTTCTAGCTGTTACTTGGGTAGAGCACTAACATTTGAAATATATACAAAACTCGAAAGAATTAGATAAACAAAATAAAAGATTCAATCTAAGACTAAACAGACATGTCTGAGAAGTATAAATGGCCAATAATTCTTTAAAAAATGTCTAACATTGGTAGTCATTAGAAAGTACAATTAAAACACACTGAGATATCACTTTACCAAAAAAAAAAAAAAACCATGGGAATCATAAAAAATTAAATAATAAGTGCTGGCAAGGATACTGGGAAAAGAAGCCCTTCTACATTGTTTGTGAGATTGTAAAGTAGAACCACCCTCTGAAAATCAATGTGGAGTTTCCTCAGTTAAAAATAGAAGTTCCATTTGATTCACGTATTCTCCCTCTAGGAATCTTCCCCAAAGACATTAAATTATTTTTTTATAGGGATACTTGTGTACCCATGTTTATAGCAGCATAATTCTTGTTAGCTATGTTTTGGAAACAGTATATGTAGCCATCAAAAATGAATGCATGAAGAAAATGTAACATTTATGCATAATGGAGTATGTCTCTGCCTTAAAAAATGTTAAACTTAAGTCACTGCAGGAAAATAGATGGTCCCTAACAGAATAAGTTTAACTGAAATAAATCAGATACACAAACTAGCTTTAATGTCACATTTTATCTTATATGAGAAAATAAAATAAAATAAAAATAATAAGAAAGAGGGGGACACATTTTCAGTAAAAAAAAAAGGGACCAAAAGAAAGGAGAGGGTAAGAAAAAATGAAAAATACCTGCAACTTGAGAACATAATATTAAGTGAAAAAAGTCAGACTCAGAATCTTAAATATCACACAACCCCATTATCTGTCTATCTATCATCTATCCAATTAAAGAATAAAATATGAGGTAGATAGATAAGCAGTAGGAATAAATTCAAATATTTCTAAAAAATTGCATATTCTTTAAAAATTAATATATATGTTAATTTATTTAATTTAAACTATTAGTTTCTCTCAGTACATTGAACAATAAGTTTATGTTAATACGTATTTGTTCTTTCAGTGTATGTATATATTTTTTGGCTAGTCTTGTGCTTTGAATAACTATTTTGAAGAAATAATACAATGCATTAAATATTGCTACTGGTTGGTTATGAAATTTTGTTTTATTTTTTCATAAAATAACAAAACAAACACAAATATTGTAATTTATGAGATTATAAAATAAGTAAAAGATAACAAGGTATTTAGAAATCTTCATCAACAAAATGGAACAGATTTCCAAATACTGAAAGAAAATAACAATTTTATAGTAGGACATTTTTATTGAGCATTCTCAACTGATAAGATTTTCTTTTCAGAACTCTTAATAATACATCTCAATGCATTAATTTGATTTATTTCATCCATATTAATAAAATGTGCTGTATCATTTGAAAAAATCTATAGACTTTTGCTTTATAAAATTAATTTCTCAATGACTTAAGCAACTTTCACTATTTAAATTATAATTTAATACAAATTTAAAATATATTTCTATAATTTGATAATATCCATTTATTATCATTAATATTTATGTTTTGCAATCTCATCAGTTTTCCAGTATTGGAAAATTAATTTACCTTTGCAAACTATCTTGGCAAAATACCTGTGGAAATATTTATTTATAACACGTTTTTAAAATAAAAAAACTTAGAAAATATGTAATTAGCTATCTGTATATAGTAAGGACTCAATAGATGTTAACTTATTTACTTTATATTAATTCATTTCTCACAAAGCATTTAAAGGAAAAAGACACTTGAAAGAAAGGGATTTTTGTGACTAATGGAGGGGAAAACACTGAATAGAAATAGTGGACTAATTTTGATTTAATATACAAACAAAATTCTGTAATCTCTATATAAAATTATAGTTCGATGTCCTATTAATGATTGTGCTTTTCTTCTCTTATTGTTTCTGTTATACAGTTTCTGACCTTCTCAGATTTGTCAAGGACTTTGGAATAAGATAAATATTAAAAGTACTCTTGAATTTGATGATCCTTCATTCACTAATAATGTCCTTAGTTGAAAATGATAATTTCATAATTTAATTCCTTTTTGTTCCATACACTTTAAAGTGAAAATACGGTGATACTGCACAGATTATTTATAAATATGTTTTTCATACTTTTGAAATAACTTTCATCTCTTATTTTTGTTGTCTTCATGGACAGCACTCACCTATATAGATTTATGTTGCTTCTTACTAATGTGATAAGACTACATCCACCTATTATTATTTGATTTTAAGTTTTGAAACAATCTTCTCACAAAAAGAATAAAAGATTGCCCTAAAAGAAAAGCTTTAAATTTATAGCTTTACATTTCCAAATAGAGATCTCTTCATCATAAATGCAAAATATATTATTTCTTCATGATAAAAAATCTGAATCATTTTTAGATCTTCAAAGTATGTTTCAACACTACTATATGTTAGAGAACCTTTAACAGATAAACAATTAAATAATAAATAAATGTAAAAAGTTTGAGATGGAATTGGTGTACATAGAAATAATCAGAAGCTTATATTCACTTTAATTTTGAGCACAAACATATACACACACTTGTATGCTTAAACACAAAGAAACTCCGGAAATTTAGATGTGAGAAATAAATATTCTTATTATGATTACTTGTGGACTGTCAAATAGAAAAGATCTTTGGGTCTCTATGGACGTCTCTCAAATGTTTTTGAATTAAGTTGTCGGCTGCTGTAACAGAACTGTATTATTAAACGTCCTCTTCTAGCTACCAAAAACTAATCTGCCAAGATTAACATAGCAGTTCAATTTTCAACTGTAAACTAATATTTTTGATCCTTTTAAACAAAAATAAATATTATGAACAATTTAATCACAATTTCAGTGAATCTCATGAGTGCTTTTTCATTAATAACATGAATATACTTGGTCCATTAATTCCAATAAATTCATAATAAGCAATGACATGAACATGAACTGATACATTTTAGCTTTAGGAATGATATAAATATTTCCATCTCAAAAATTAAAATTATGTGGATTTCCTGAACACACTTTTTTTTTTTTTTTTTGAGACAGGGTCTCGCTTTTGTGGTTCAGGCTGGCCCTGAGCTCAGCCTCCAACTCACATCACAGCAGTCCTCCTGCCTCTGCCTCCCTAGTGCTGGGATTACAGGCATGAGCCACCACGCCCGGCGCTGTGGTATGTGGTACTAGTTGCTGCTGGGGTGAGTCTCCACGCCCAGTATTGTTATGTGGTTACCGTGGAATCTAACTTGGCGCCGGAACCACTGAGTTATATCATGGGCCCTTCCTGAATATTCTTAACAAAGGAATTTTAGCTGGAATTTCCCTGTAAGTTCATGAATTTATAATGAAATAGTAGAAACCAGATGGGTATGTTACGGCTCCTGTAACACTTAAAATAATTAAAGCTGTATTCTAAATATAAAGAAATTCTCTGTCCAGTTTCTTGGCAGAGTTTCATAAAATATAGTGTTCTTATGGTTTACAGGGTTAAGCAGTCTCTCTTGTTACTCTTATAGCCACTTTCTGCTTGGCTAATTTCTTTATATTTCCCCTCAGACAGAAAGAAAAACACATGCCTATTGAACTGTAGAATTGACAGAAAGCAAAGGCTAGAGAGAATAAAATTCCAATTGTGTCTTTTGTTGACCATTTTGGTTTGTGTAGTTCTTTGGTGACATTTAATATATTCAAATGGAATTAAGTCTAAACATAATAGAGGAATTTAAAATATTACCCTTATTTTCTTCCAAATCTGATCTAGTTGTGAAATATTTCCATTATTTATTAATAATGTGTATAACATATATCCAGAAATTTGTATTTTTCAGATTACTGCTAGTAGATTTATTACACTGCCACAAACTATAGGGAGTTATTTTTCAGTGGTTCAAGATGCTTAATTGTCCACAAATGGAGTACTACCACCTCATTAACTTTTCACTAAATAAACTGTGAGTTTTCCTTTTTGTAAGGGTCATTCTATTGAAGTACTCCATCTTAATTGCATTTGATGTTTCTAACAGTGGAAAAAGAAAAAGACAAAATATGATCAGATACTTTTCTTTGATACATGTAACAGAAAATTATCCCTGATTTTCCTGATTCCACCAATAGAAGATTTACTGGTTTTGTAACACATTGGAGAACAGGAGAATGTATGATTATTTTGAAGTGAGTATCAAGTCTGTATGACATAAGCACTATGAGAGACTACACTGTAATGTATTTGGCTGAAAAGTGAGGATACTATGCACCACAATTAATTCACCAAAAGAAATTTCTTAATTTTATCAGCCATCCTACTCCATAAGTTTAACAACAAACCTCGTGCTTGACACATGATCAGATTCTTCATCCTCTACCAGCCCCAGGTTAGGTCTTGCTACACTGGCCTGTCTCCAGGAAGAATGCTGTTTAGTTATTTCAGCAAAAAGCTCCAATACCCTTGGGGATTTTCTTCAGTAATATTCCAGTTACAGAACACTTGTAACTGTTAAATCATTTTAACTGATTTCACCATGTTATGGTTTAAAATCTGAATCCATTTTACTTCAGTTTGTGGAGAAATCTTTATAATTCCAAAAATGAAATTAAATTTCATGGTTACTTAATACATTTTCATCTTTGCATGAACCATTACTAAAAAAAGGGCCTTATGATGTCAATACATATTTCATTCTAATAAAAACACTCCATTCAAGTGTGATGTTGCTATTTTAGATTATATGCAAATGTTAAGTGATAGAAGGATCAGTTGAAGTTTATTTTTAATTCAGACATACATTATCATATATATTTTAAATGCATGCAAAGTTTGATAGTGAAAATGAAAATAATGTCCTACGAGATATTTCTTAGAAAGATGAAAGCTGTTAACATAGCAGGGTAGACATATGAGGGGATAAGAAAGGATACACATGTAAACTTATCAAGAGTGCACCTTACAAGAAGATTAGGTTCCAAAAAGAAGAATTAAAATGTTACACATGAAAATCATTTCTTTCACTTATTGCTTAACCCTCACCTCTTTGTTTGTTGGTTTTAAATTCTCCCTGCCTCGTACATTATCTAGATTGAGCCCAGTTCTATACTGAGATCTTTTATTCTCTATTTCTAGAGTTCTGAGTACCGTTTGTCTTTACTGACTTAAATGTTAGCCATCTCTGGTTTTCTTTGATGTGGATTACCCATTATGCAGATGTTTGAACCAGTGATTTAGGATGCATGTTATAAAGACATTTGCCCTCCTTAACACAGAATTAAATACATTGAATTCAAGGAAGGCCAATTTGAGTCAGTTTCTTTTCTTTCTTCTTTCCTTCCTTCCTTACTTCATTCCTTTTTCTTATTTATTGTTTTCTTCCTTTCTTCTTTCTTTCTTTCTTTCTTTCTTTCTTTCTTTCTTTCTCTCCTGTTTCCTTTCTTGTTTGCTTTATTCTTTCTAGAACTCATCTTTTTTTGTGTGTGTTTCTTTCTACAGAAGAAAGAGAAGAAAGAGTATTCTCCATCATGCATTATATTCTAAGTGATATACTTCCAAACATTAAAAAAATTGGCAGCAAGAAAAAGACAGGAAGGTATCTGGTTAATACTGCATTCGTGAAATTTTAGTTTATGTATTTAATCCCCTAAAGGTTTGAGCAATGTACTGTATGGGACAACAAAAAAGCACATGGTAATAAGCCACCAGAGAAGTATTACGTGAACATCCATTTCACATGGGAAATGAACTGCTCAATTGTAAAGCTGAAGAAAAAGCCTAAAAGCAAAACATAATACTATATCCTATATCTTTATGAAACTCCTCTTATTCAAGAATAAGCAAAGGAAAAAAAATCTAAGAAATGATACAAAAAGAGAGCTTTAAACACAAATATTTGCAAGAACAGCAAATGTCTAAAAATGTTTTCTTAAGCAAATGAAGCATTTAAAAAAATCTGGTTGCCTATTCAAGAAGTTCTATAAGATAGTCATTGCAAATATAAAGATAGAAACCACAAAACTAAAGCACTTCAAAAGTAGAAATCTAAAAGTCATTAAACTTACATTTAATATCAGTATGGGCATTCTTCAAAGAGCTAAAACTAAAATTTCTATTTTATCCAGCTTCTAGATATTTTCTTGAAACAGTTAAAATTAGCATATTACAGTGATACATACATATCCATGTGCTTAGCAGTCCAATTCAGGATAGCTAAATTTTGAAAGCAATTTGTATGTCCATGAACAGATGAATGGATAAACAAAATGTAGTATTTACACTCAATAGGTTAATGTTCTGCCATAAAAATCAACTTCAGTCACTTGTAGAGAAGGGGATGCACCTTGCAACTGCAATACTAAGTGAAACAATTCTGACACATAGGTATAAATACCACATTGTTTCTCTTATATGATAAACTCAAATTATTAATAAAAATATGAGATAGATAACGGGAAGTAGGTAGATAGTTCTTTCTCTAGTTGGAGGATGATCAAGAGATATAGGGAAGGGGCAGAAAAAGAAGAAATGTATGTACAGGTGTGTAAAAAAGAGTTAAAATGTGTTATGTGTGTGTACCAATTTCACACAAAGAATGAGAATATCATGGACTGCAAATACATACAAATTTTTTCAATCATTTGTAATAAAAAATGAAGATAAAAAACAAAGTTTTACCATTTTTATTCACTATGTTGGAACAATTTAAAATGCAGTTTGTGCGAGTTTGATCACAACTTTCTTTGGTACCAGATATGCAACACGCTATTTCACATTATAGATGGTAATGTAAATGAATAAAGGATTGCAGGAAAATAGATTGACAGATTTTATCAAAATTTGAAATGTGGGGCCGGGGAGTTAGCTCAGTGGTTCCGGCGCCTGTTTTGCAAGCGCAAGGACCCGGATTCGATTCCCCGGTAACCACATAACAATACTGGGTGTGGAGACCCACACCCAGCAGCAACCAGTACCACATACCACAGTGCCGGGCGTGGTGGCTCACGCCTGTAATCCCAGCACTCGGGAGGCAGAGGCAGGAGGGTTGTGATGTGAGTTTGAGGCTGAGCTCAGGGCCAGCCTGAACCACAAAGCGAGACCCTGTCT
>PVIR01040914.1:0-13280 GCA_004026965.1 Petromus typicus
GAGCTCAGCCTCAAACTCACATCACAATCCTCCTGCCTCTGCCTCCCGAGTGCTGGGATTACAGGCGTGAGCCACCACGCCCGGCACTGTGGTATGTGGTACTGGTTGCTGCTGGGTGTGGGTCTCCACACCCAGTATTGTTATGTGGTTACCGGGAATCGAACCCGGGTCCTTGCGCTTGCAAGACAGGCGCCGGAACTACTGAGCTAACTCCCCGGCCCAAAAAAAACTTATTTTGAGATAACTGTAGAATGAAAACCTTTTTTTTTTTTTTTATTCTGAGGTTTAAACTCTAGGGATCCTAGGGCCTTGTACAGGCTGAGCATGGTATTCCATTGAACTTTATATCCTATGCCCTGCAGAACGATTTTTTAAAGATGGCCCGAGAAAAGGGAAAGCCAGCAAAACATTAATTGAAAATCTGGTTTAAATTTGTTTGTTTTGCTCCTTTTTTTTTTGAGACAGGGTCTTGCTTTTGTGGTTCAGATGACCCTGAGCTCAGCCTTGAACTCACAGCAATCCTGCTGCCTCTGTCTCCCAAGTGCTGGGATTACAGGCATGAGCCACCACACCCAGCACTGTAGTATGTGGTTCTGATTGCTGGTGGGTGTGAGTCACCATGCCCGACATTGTTGTATGTGGTTATCAGGGATGGAACCTGGTTCCTTGCACTTGCAAGGCAGGTGCTGGAACCACTGAGCTAAATCTCGGCCCTCTTTTTGTATTTTTGAGACAGGATCTCACAATGTAGTCCAATCTGGCCTTAAACGCATGGTGTTCTTCCTGTCTGAGCCTCACAAGTGTTCGAATCACAGGTGTGTGTCACCACACCCTGCTACAATACTGATTTAAGAAGCATACATCCAGCTAGGCATGATGATGCATGCCTTCAGTCCCAGCACTCTCGGATGCTGAGGCAGGAAGATTGTAAGTTCAGCCTAGCCTGGGCAATTTAGTGACAGCAAGATACTGTCTCAGTAAAAAGGAGTTGAGGGTTTAGCTCAGTGCTTAGTGCTGAGGATTCAGTCCCTCATAGTAAAGAATTCAGAGGGGAGTGGCATATATTAGGTGTGTGGAGATGATAGCTGGAGTATTAGGGGCATATGGGATTGGAATCAGAAGATGCTTATGTTCACGATATGGTGTAGCTAACTATATCTCATCTCATACTGTATTGCGTCTTACTGCACATCATCCTAGCTGGAGTCCCCTTTCTGCCTTGCTCTGGTTGTTTGGTGCTTTCTGTGTCACTCTGGCAGGCATCTTCTGTAATATTTAGTAAATTTCCTATTCTAAACTGTAAGATTTTCAAGTGAACTGTGTTTTAAGATGCATATAGATATCTCTATGAAATTAACTGTTTTCAGTCAGTATTCCTCAAGATAATTAAGCCAAGATACTTGCAGCTCCAAGGCATGATTGCACATGATTTGCTTCATCTACAGTGGTTTTTGCTGTGTATCTGTATTTCTCAGGAGAATTGTGAAACAGTCAAATCATTTTCTGCAGGGCTAAATTCTCTCTGGGAACTCGGGTTGAGAAAGACTGAAGGTTTATGTGTCTTAGGTTTTTTGAGACAGGGTCTCACTTTTGTGGTTCAGGCTGGCCCTGAGCTCAGCCTCAAATTCACATCATAGTAATCCTCCTGCCTCTGCCTCTCAAGTGCTGGGATTACAGACATGAGCCACCACGCCTGGCACTGTAGTATGTGGTACTGGTTGCTGTTGGGCGTGATTCTTCACACCCAGTATAGTATGTGGTTACCAGGGATCGAACCTGGGTCCTTGCACTTGCAAGACAGGCACCAGAACCACTGAGCTAACTCCCCGGCCCTGTTTCTTGTCCCTATTTCTTGAGCTGCTCTATGCTTTGACTGAAGTAATCTGTGGTCTTTTGCCATTTTAATTTTCTAGAATAGTTATTAATATTGTCCACTGTTTCCCATCTTTTTGTGAAACTCAGGCTCTCACAATAACTGTCAAATGCTTTACCCCTGGGCTCTCTCATCTCTACTGCTACTGCAGAGCAGTCTTAAACTCTTGCATTTATCTTTGTTTAATTAGTAGTGGGGAGAAAGGAACTAGAACATCATTTCAAGCAGGTTTACTATGTTTATTCACCATACTTTGGCAGTCTTTCTGAAGAAATGTTTTTGTTCTAGATAGATCTCTAGTGTATATTGTTTTCATTAAAAGCTGGTAGTTTATCTCATTTTTTAAAAGAAATATGTTTAAGTATATTTAATTTTGTTTCTTTTCTCTTTCCTGTGGAATTATATAGGAGACAAAGCATTATTTAACTGTGAACCTTACTACTCTTCGAGTGTGGTGTTACGCTTGCAGCAAAGAAGTATTTTTGGACAGAAAATTAGGAACTCAGCCTTCATTGCCTCATGTAAGACAACCTCAGCAAATACAAGAAAATAGTGTCCAGGTAATTGAAATTCATTTAATTAAGTTATCAAATATCTAGGTAATAATTTCAGAACTTTTCACATAATTGAAATTTAAAATGGAATTCTACTTTACCTATCAACACTTAAAACATTTCTGTAATGTGTCACTCCTGCTCCTGTCTGTCCTTGCATAACTGAGTGATAGGTTAGAGTGAGATTAAAGCCCTCTGCCTAAAGATGAAAAAGCACCTAATGAGTTTCACAATCTTTTGCAAAAAATGGTTCAAATAGTATTTAGGTTTTTCTAGCAAATCTGAATTTGGAAGTGGTGGTGAGACTTCTTTGATAGGTTGCTGAATTAGTATCTGCCATTGCCTTTTTCCTCCATTCCCCCTTAGTCCCATTTATATTACTGTGAACATTTTAGTAATTATTGGAAATCAAATAGGGCCGGGGATTTAGTTCAGTGGTTCCGGTATCTGCCTGGCAAGCACAAAATCCCAAGTTCGATCCCCGGTAACCACATAACAACAGTGCCAGGCATAGTGACTCACACCTGTAATCCCGACACTCAGGAGAATCCCAGCACTCAGGAGGCAGAGGCAGGAGGATTGCTGTGAGTTTGAGGTTGGCCTGGGCTACACAGTGAACTTGGGTCCTGCCTAAGCTACAAAGCGAGACTCTCTCTCGGGGGAAAAAAACAAATTAGAGGGCCGGGGAGTTGCTCCATGGTTCCAGCACTTGTCTTGCAAGCGCAAGGGCTGGGTTGATTCCCCGGTAACCACATAACAATACTGGGCGTGGAGACCCACACCCAGCAGCAACCAGGACCACATACCACAGTGCCGGGCGTGGTGGCTCATGCCTGTAATCCCAGCACTTGGGAGGCGGAGGCAGAGGCAGGAGGATTGTGATGTGAGTTTGAGGCTGAGCTCAGGGCCAGCCTGAACCACAAAGCGAGACCCTGTTTCAAAAAACCTAAAAAAAAAGAAAAAAACAAATTAGATAGACTATAATAAAACAGCATCAATCTTAAAGATGTTTCTCTTGTTGGAGCAAGAGACTTATAAAACATATAACCTTGCAAGATTTATCACTTAATTTTCATAAATTTATAGTCATATAAAAGGACAAAAAAATGAAATGAGAATAACTGCTAACTTATTCTGATCATCCTTTGATCAGATTAAATTAACGATGAGGTGTCTTTTTCCTTGTGTATTATAAAAATCATGTGTTTCTATACCTTGAAATCAGTTCATATTTTCTATAATCTTCATAGTACATTTTTCATGCTACACACATGCAACAATTTTGCTTGCTTCATACACTATATAATTTAAGACAGAGGCCAAGCCCAAAGTCTTTTTTTGTTTTGGTACTGGGGATCGAACTTCAGACCTTGGGTTTGCAAGGCAGGTGCCAGAACCACTGAACTAAGCTCCTGGCCTCAAGCCGAGGTCTTGAGGTCAGCTTGGCTGTGGGAAGTGATGGGTATCCCTAACAGACAGGGTGCAGATGGCTCAGGAGTGTGGAGCAGTGGCTTGCATCACGCAGGTACAGTACTGCCTCTGCATCTGAGCATTGTTTCATGTGCGTAGGTTGAATGCATTGTGGCTAAGGCCAGAGTTAGTTGTTTGCTGGTATTTTTTTTTTTTTTCTTTTTGAGACAGGGTCTCGCTTTGTAGTTCAGGCTGGCCCTGAGCTCAGCCTCAAACTCACATCACAGCAATCCTCCTGCCTCTGCCTCCCGAGTGAGTGCTGGGATTACAAGTGTGAGCCATCACACCTGGCACTCTGGTATGTGGTACTGATTGCTGCTGCGGTGTGTCTCCACACCCAGTATTATATGTGGTTAATCGCGGATGGAACCCGGGTCCTTGTGCTTGCAAGACAGGTGCCAGAACCATTGAGCTAAATCCCCGGCCCGGCCTATTTGCTGGTATTTTTAAAAACCTGGAAGCCTGGATTAGACTCTGGGGTGTGTTTCAAGGGGCATCTTCACACAGACTCTGTGCTTCCTGAATTTGATACTTGATTTTTCAAGTACCAAGTTAAAGGCATCAGATTATAGAGTACTTCTTCATAATATTTTCTCTCTGTGATTCCCAGGGCTTTTAGTATCTCCAGAATGTATTTTTGCACTTTTTATAAGACTCAGTATACATTCTAAGAAGTGCTGTATAATTAGGTGACTAGATTTTAGATAAGGAATATTTGTTGGATTTCTGGCTTCACAGTTGAATGGCTCTAGTTAATAATCACCATAACCGGGCCGGGGAGTTAGCTCAGTGGTTCCGGCGCCTGTCTCGCAAGCGCAAGGGCCCGGGTTCGATTCCCCGGTAACCACATAACAATACTGAGTGTGGAGACCCACACCCAGCAGCAACCAGTACCACATACCACAGTGCCGGGCGTGGTGGCTCACGCCTGTCATCCCAGCACTCGGGAGGCAGAGGCAGGAGGATTGCTGTGATGTGAGTTTGAGGCTGAGCTCAGGGCCAGCCTGAACCACAAAGCAAGACCCTGTCTCCAAAAACCTAAAAAAAAAAAAAATAATCACCATAACCTTTTCTCCCATTGATGTTTATCATTCATAAATATTTAGTATTTTTAAAAGTCTTAATAATATGAAAATAAAATAATATTTAAAAAAATGTATTTATATTAACAAAAGTGTGATGTGCCAACTGAAAGTTCAGCTGTGTAAGGAGCTGATGATGTACAGGAGTAAAAGCTTTAGCATCATTTTTTTTTTAATTAAATTTTTTTTTTTTTTGAAACAGGGTCTTGCTTTTGTAGGTCAGGCTGGCCCTTAGCTCACTATGTAGCCCAGGCAAGTCTTGAATTCACAGCAATCCTGCTTCTGCCTCCTAAGTGCTGGGATTATAGACGAGAGCCACTGTGACCGGTTAAATTAAGTTTTTAAAGACTTCCCGTGTAGTCCAGGTTGGCTTTTAACTTATATGTGGCCCACACTGGCCTCACACTCATGATATTCCTCCTGCCTGAGCTCTCCAAATGCTAGGACTATGATCATGTGGTACCATACCTAGCTAATATCACTTTTTAAAGAAAAAAAAATTTACAGTGAAACTCATTGTTCTGTATAATTAATATGCACTAATAAAAAATAGAACAAAAAGAAAAGATTGCTGAATTGTACCACTGAATTCGATACTTGTTGAATTTAAATTAGAAAAAGTCAGTTGTAAAAGTGGCTGCTTATTAAGTATATATATTAATAAAGCCAAGATGATATAGTAAGTACAATAATTACTGACAACAGAAATTCTTAGGGTTGTACTATTAAAGTAACATCTATTAATAGTTGCTAACTACTTTTTATAGTATAGATATCAGATAAATTTAAAGTTTTTAAAAAATTTACTCAGTTGTATGCTAATTTTTTTTGGTGTTAAGGATTTTAAAATACCTAGTAATACAACACTGAAAACTCCCTTGGTTGCTGTATTTGATGATCTGGATATAGAAGTGGAAGAAGAAGATGAACTTAAAGCAAGAGGTAAAGTGATTCTGTGTAAACACTTCTTGTCTGGTATATAGCCCATGTATTTAGGAGACCATTTAATGTGAAAATTTCTGAATCTCAAGATCAAAGGGGATGGAAATAATAATAACAAAAACAGAACTCAGAAATCAGACCTAGTTTAATTGTATTTTTAGGTGAAACTGTCACTGTACCAAAGCTGGAGCCTAATTACTCTTTAACAACTGAGCTTTCTGGCCTTTTGCTTGATTTGAGTTGAAGATCTGCTTGAGCATTGGTTCTCTTTCAGTTAATCTGCATCTGTCTGGTGATAGAGGGTAAGGAGTGTTACAAAGGTCTGCCTGCAGCAGTTCCCAAGGACCACATTCATTTGGAGAAAGAATCCACTGGTTCTTTATTCTTTTTTTTTTTTTTGTAGACAGGGTCTCGCTTTGTATTTCAGGCTGGCCCTTGCTCAGCCTCAAACTCACATCATAGCAATCCTCCTGCCTCTGCCTCTGGAGTGCTGGGATTGAGTGCTGGGATTACAGGCGTGAGCCACCACACCCAGCACTGTGGTATGTGGTACTGATTGCTGCTGGGCATGAGTCTCCACGCCCAGTATTGTATGTGGTAGGTCCTTACACTTCTAAGACAGGCACCGGAACCACTGAGCTAAATCCCCAGCCCTGGTTCTTTATTCTTATACACCTCTACTTTGCTCCAGCTCCCTCGCCCTCAAGCTCCTTGTACTGAGAACCCCATCAGGATTTTTCACAGTTCTTAGTATAAACTTAATTTTCCTCAATTTTATTAGCACTTTTGCAGTATATAATGATCATCTTGCTTGTGGGGAATTGGTACATGTACATAAGACATCTTTTTTTCATCCGCTTTCCAGTATAAACTTTAAATTTTCCATTTTATAATTGATAATGAGTATGCCTGCTATGTTAAATATCTGAAAATTAATACTTTGGTATAAAATTAACAACTAGAGGTAATATCCTTTATATATTTATGTTTATAGTCTTTTAGCCTACAATATTTTATTGTAAGACTTACTGACACTTGTTATTAATTAAGCTGTGTTTTCTTAAAAGTTTTAAGTTTCGGGCCGGGGAGTTAGCTCAGTGGTTCCGGCGCCTGTCTCGCAAGTGCAAGGACCCGGGTTCGATTCCCCGGTAACCACATAACAATACTGGGTGTGGAGACCCACACCCAGCAGCAACCAGTACCACATACCACAGTGCCGGGCGTGGTGGCTCACGCCTGTAATCCCAGCACTCGGGAGACAGAGGCAGGAGGATTGTGATGTAAGTTTGAGGCTGAGCTCAGGGCCAGCCTGAACCACAAAGCGAGACCCTGTCTCCAAAAACCTAAAAAAAAAAAAAAAAAAGTTTTAAGTTTCTGGGCAGTGATGTAGCTTGGTGTTGAAGTACTTGCTTAGCATATGTCAGGCCCATTGTTTTACCTTGACACTGCAGAAGGGGTTAGGGGAGTGTGTTTTATTTAGATTTTGTTTTGGTCCAAATTCAAAGAGCTTTTTGATTTTAGTTTTAAAATGTTTGTTTTTCATCTTTTTTCTCTCAGTACTAGATGTTGGAAGTTGAGGTGTTCTACTAGTACGCTGTGTTCCCAGCCCATTTTATTTTTTATTTTGAGGCAGGATCTTGCTGAGTTCCCAGGCTGGACTTGAACTTGGGATCTTCCTGCCTCACCCTCTTTAATGACTTGGATTACAGCCACCATCCCCCTACTCTTTTTGTTGTTTGTTCTGCAGATTGAACCCAGGGCCTTGCAGATGCTAAATGTGCTGTCCCACTTACGTACATCCCTGGTTGCTATTTAATGATGCAATAAACTGATGAAAGTAAATTTGAGAAGAGAGAGAAATTGTTCTATAGCTCCTTTACTGTATTAGCTTGACTCATAGGAAATTAAAGATGTGTGGATCGAATGTCAACAGTTTCTTATAGCTCAGAGTAACAAATACTGCTTTCAGAGTATAGTATTGAAATGGAAACGAAAGGATATTGGTGTATCATTTGTCACGATACGAGTTTTTTGTGTTGTCAATTGACAAACACTGGCTGTGATGAGAAGTATGTCTCTACTAGTGTTCTTTAAAAATACTTGTATTTAGTTAAAATTGGGGAAGATGATTCTGTAAATCTTCTAACTAATGCTTGGTATGTATGTATATATTTATTTAGTTATTTTATTTTTGGACTAGGTATCAGACCTTGAATATAGCAGGCAAGTTCTCTAGCCACTGAGCTATATATCTACCTCTTAACTAACTAGTTCTTCAGTTTATCTAAAGCTCAAAAATTTGGTGATTGATAGTGTGTCCTTTCTGAGTTAAGTTGCTTGTTATTTTATATATATATATAGAAGGCAAGAATCTGGATTAAGCTGGGTATGGTGGTACATGTTTATAATTCCAGTACTCAGGAGAGTGAGGCAGGAGGATTTTACTGGGGATTGAACACAGGATCTTGTTAATGGTGCATGGTAAACAACTTGTTTCACCGTCAAAATATGCCCTATATTTTCATATAGTTGTGTGTGTTTGTGGGGGGGGTATTAGGATTATATCTAGGGTCTTGTGAATGCTAGGCAAGTACCCCTTATTGATTGATTGATTGATTGTGGTGCCAGGGATTGAACTAGGTGTTTTTATTTTTAAAACAGGGTCTAACAAAGTTGCCCAGGCTGCCCCCCAGCTTGCAATCCTCTTGCCTCTGCCTCAAAAGTCGTTGAGATGAAAGACATGTCCTACCACACCCAACTATAGTTGTTAGTTTTGAAACTGTAATACTTAACAAGCTCACAGAAAATTAAGTCATTTTTGTATTAAATATGACATTTTTTTCTTGGTAGGACTTACAGGTTTGAAAAATATTGGAAATACTTGTTACATGAATGCAGCTTTACAAGCTCTTTCTAATTGGTAAGTAAAGAAATCAGTTTTTTGTTTATATGTTTTTTTAAAGTGACTTTTTGAGCTTAAAGTCTAGTGACTGCAGTAGTTGACTCCTGAAGTAGAGAAGGCAAGAGTCTGGATTAAGCTGGGTATGGTGGCACATGTTTATAGTCCCAATACCCAGGAGAGTGAGGCAGGAGGATTACTGCAAATTTGAGGCCAGCCCGGGTTACATAGTGAGTTGGAGACCAGCCTGAAATACATAGCAAGACACTGTTTCAAAACAAGAAAAGAATCTGAGTTAGGGACATAATCCATTATTGATCCTATGGGGTTATTGTATATGTGTTGATAGCTTTTACAGATGCTGCTCCTGGCTTAAATAAAGACAATTGTGTGTCTTTGGGGAAGTTACTTTAACATACAGAAAATGAGCTTGAGCTGATTAATTCTCCAAATTACTTTTGGTTTGAGGGCCTATGAAAAATTTTTTTTCTATAATTAAACTGATGCTTCTTTCAGATTTTTTAGTCATACTAACTATAACTGGTTAGTATATTATCCCTAAGTTAGGTATATTTACTTAAGAATTCAGAATCATTGACTTTGATATTGGCCCTTATACTAAATTGAATTTTAGAGCAGTGGTTGGAGACTAAATATGTTCATACTTCTTTATATTTGGGTAACTTCTACTAATACTTTACTATCAATCCTCTTAGGTTCTAGTTAGGTTATGTTCTATAACCCTGTGGAAAAAAGGGACTCAATTTTTATCTAATGATCAAAGGACATTTCTTTAAAGAAATGACATTTAGTGTGGAATTTGAAGACTGAATCTGAGCTGTTGATGAGGGCAAGGAGAGCATCTCAGCAGAAAGATGAGTGTGCCTGTCAGCAGTCTTGGGCAGGGAGGAGTGTGAGCCTTCTGAGGGACTGGAAGAAACTGTGACAGGAGTATGGTCATCATGGGGGTGAGTGGTGTGGGCCCAGGACACACGGGCCACAGAATGGTGTAGGTATTCGTTGTCAGTGTTGTGTTTTACAGCAGAGTAGCTAAATAATCCAGTTTACATTTTAAAAAAATAATGCTATGCGAGTAGTGAATTGGAGAGGAAATAGAATGGAAGTTTGTATACCAGCTAGGAGACTATTGTAGAATTGTAGGTAAGAAATGCAAACTGTTGATTTGAGCCACCTGCAGTTACCAGTACCATGTACTAGAGTGTAAAAGGGAAGAAGAGGGGTTCATTAAAAGATAAATTTTGAAGTCGTTAAATTTGGAATACCATGACAGCCATCAGTTTGGGGACCTAATCCAAATGGAGTTTAGGTGAGATATTTGACATATAAATTCAGCCATCACTAGCATGTGGGTGGGAATTTAAGGTTAGCTATCAAAAAAGGCATACTTGGAAGATAGGACAGGGTATAGGATCAAGTCCAAAGGCAACTTTATGTTTTGATGCACATGAGCAGAAAGGGAAATCGACTTGCCAGAGAGGTAAAAGGAAAAGCAGAGAAGTGGATTACACAGTGGTCAGGAGGGGGTCTATTTGGAGAATGTGAGGTGACCTATGTTCCTGAGAAAGTATGGGTCTGACAGCATGGAGGACTGGTCTGGCCTGGCCAAGTCTGATTTGAATGTGTTGATCTTGTTAAAGATAGGAAAAAATAAATGCGAAGCAGTAAGGGAGCAGTGAAATACTGGGTGTAGGATGTATGTTCTGGCAGTAAATTGAATGATTACTATCAGTGTTAGGCATTCATTCTACTCTTTTTCTGTTTTTTAAATTAGCCCACCGTTGACACAGTTTTTTCTTGATTGTGGAGGATTAGCTAGAACAGATAAGAAACCAGCAATTTGTAAAAGTTATCTCAAACTTATGACAGAATTGTGGCATAAAAGCAGGTATGTATTTAATATATTTATCTTTTTCATTGTTAAGGGAATAATATAAATATTTAAGGGATGCAGCCTTATAGAGTTGGAAAAAAGTAGAAGAGAAACAGATTGAGACAGTTTAGTTAAATCTGAGGCATGCTGCCTTGAAACAGTGTTGAAATGAAGGTGTCATACAAACTTAGCGGTGCAGGACTTTCGTGGTCTGGAGATGTTTAAGTGCCAAAGCTGCTGCTCTGTTTCTGAGCTTGCTACCGGAGCAGTGTTCTCTCAAAGCAGAAGCCAGACCTGGGTACCTTTATGACTGTCTTTCTGCTTGTGTTTATTTGTTGTAAAACTTACTAAGCTAATAATTATTTGCTACAATATATTAATTTTGTTCTGGAACTGTTCAGACAGTTGTATTTTTGGAAAACTATACAGTGGAGCATGATTATTGAGGTGAGAGCAATAAAACATCAGTGATAAAGTGTTTTTATGAATCTCTGGAATGTACAGTGCATAGTTTGAATGATTGTTTTTGAAATATGAATACTGTGCAGTTTATCAGTTTGGATTTTTTTAAGATTAAAAAAAATCACAAAAATTTATTTTAAAAAATGTTTTCTTCCTCAGGCCAGGGTCTGTTGTGCCTACTAATCTCTTTCAAGGAATTAAAACTGTAAATCCAACATTTCGAGGGTATTCTCAACAGGTCGGTTTATTGCTTTTTACCCATTATTTTAATAATGTTTAATAAATTTGGAAAGTGCTGTAATACTTTTTCATTTGTGAATTTATTTACAACTAGTCTTTATTACTACTTGTGTCAATACTGAGAATAGTAACCTTTTATCATATGTATTTATATTTTTACAACATTAAGTTCTATGTATTTCTTTCTAGAAACTTAAAAGGTAGGTAAATGTGTGTGTGTGTGTGTGCATGTGCGCATACATATATATCTATATCTAGATCTATAAATATAGAACTATAGATCTATAAATATATTTTTATATTTTATATATATTTACAGATCTATAAATATAGATCTAGATATAGATATATATCTGTTTTAGTGTCTCTAGTTTTGAGTTCCAAATCCAGATATCCAATAATTTTTCATCTCAATGTCTGATAGAAATGTCAGCTTTCATTTTTTTTTTAAGGTTTTTTGAGACAGGGTCTCGTTTTGTGGTTCAGGCTGGTCCTGAGCTCTGCCTCCAACTCACATCACAGCAATCCTCCTGCCTCTGCCTCCGGAGTGCTGGGATTACAGGCGTGAGCCACCACGCCCGGCACTGTGGTATGTGGTACTGGTTGCTGCTGGGGTGAGTCTCCACGCCCAGTATTGTTATGTGGTTACCGGGGATCGAACCCAGATCCTCGTGCTTGCAAGACAGGTGCCGGAACCACTGAGCTATATCTCTGGCCCTCGGCTTTCATTTTTATATAATTCTTTAATACATGAAGCATTTATTTTTAATTATAATATCCTAATTTTTTTCCACAATTAAGTAATTGTACCAAACTGTATAAATGTGAGACGTCTTTGTGGGTCTTTATGTTTTGTTTTGTTTTTTCTGTTTTTGTTATTGCCATAGGTTTGCACCCAGGACTAGGTGAGTGCTGGGCAAGTGCTCTACCTCCGTGGAGCTGTCAGGACTTTTTAGTACATTTCATTGTCCTGTCTTTGTATTTTATTTTATTTTATTTTGTGATTGATATCACATGGTGATTAGAACTGTTGTAGGTTTTAAGTTTTGTTTTTACTTTTGGGTTTGTTTTGGTGTGGCTGGGGAATTCAGGCCCTTGTGTGTACTAGTTAAGTGCTATCTTCTGAGCCCTTAGTTGTTTTTTTTTGTTTTGTTTTGTTTTTTTTTGAGACAGGGTCTCGATTTGTAGTTCAGGCTGGCCCTGAGCTCAGCCTCAAACTCACATCACAGCAGTCCTCCTGCCTCTGCCTCCCGAGTGCTGGGATTACAGGCGTGAACCACCACGCCCGGCACTGTGGTATGTGGTACTGATTGTTGCTGGGGTGAGTCTCCACCCCAGTATTGTATGTGGTTAACTGGGGATCGAACCCCGGTCCTTGGGTTTGAAAGACAGGTGCCGGAACCACTGAGCCAGATCCCCGGCCCCCCTTATTTGTTGTTTTATATGCTAGCTTTATTATTTATTACTTCTTTCTTTCCTTCCTTTCTTTATTTATTGATATTTTTGAGACAGAGTTTTGCTGTGTGTTTCAGGCTAGCTTTGAATTTACTATGTAGCCCAAGCTGGCCTTGAACTCAAGAGATCCTCCTTTCTCAGGCTCCTAAATGCTGAGATTATAGGTGTTCATTACCATGTCTGACCTATATACTGTCTTTGGTAACTGTTCTCACATAGTTTTCTTTTTTTTAAATCTTTGTCTACTTCCTACTTTTTGTGTGTGTGCGTATTTGTTGCTGGGGCTCAAATCTAGGGCCTGCCAGGCATGGTGGTGCATGCCTTTAATCCTAGCACTTAGGAGGCAAAAATAGAAGGATTGCTGAGAGTTTGAGGCTAGCCTAGGGTATGAGTTCAGGACGAGCCTGAACTA
>PVIR01040915.1:0-13044 GCA_004026965.1 Petromus typicus
CCTTCCTTCCTTCCTTCCTTCCTTCTTTTTTTAAATTTAAAGATAAGGTTTCTCTTCAGACTGTTTTTGGTCTATGTAACCCAGGCTGGCCTTGAACTTGGGGTGATTCTGCCTCAGCCTCTCCCAAGTGCTGGGATTTTAGGCGTATGCCACTATGCTTGGCTGCCACCTCTTTCTTTCCTGCCCTTTCCCTTTGATTAAAATGCACACAGTCTTGAGCTCACATGTTAAGAGAATTACTTGAAGATGCCAGTCTTTTTTTTTTTTTTTTTTTTTTTGAGACAGGGTCTCGCTTTGTAGTTCAGGCTGGCCCTGAGCTCAGCCTCAAACTCACATCACAGCAATCCTCTTGCCTCTGCCTCCCAAGTGCTGGGATTACAGGCGTGAGCCACCACACCCGGCACTGTGGTGTGTGGTACTGGTTGCTGCTGGGCATGAGTCTCCATGTCCAGTATTGTATGTGGTTACCGGGATCGAACCCAGGTCCTTGCACTTGCAAGACAGGCTCCAGAACCACTGAGCTAAATCCCTGGCCCGAAGATGCCAGTCTTGATATTCATGACTGAGGTCATTTTCTAGAATTCTCTTTCAAACTCAGCCTTGCTTAGGAAACTGTTGATGGTCTTGAAAAAGAGGAGCACACAAAGTTCTGTCATCACCAAAGCAGTTTAAACTTACTAGAGGTAACCCAGACTCACTAACCGAGACAGAGTTCATCTCCGCTGGTGCACTCCCCTTGCCCCTCACCCCTCCAGTTTCCAGCTACTTACTGATGCCAGTAACAACAGGAAAGTCTCGTTTTCTTTTCCTTCTCAAAAGTGCAAGTAAAACACATAACTATCCACAGTGAAGGTAGGAAAAAGTAAGGCTTAGAATGGGTTTTTTTTCTCCAGCCAAACAGGAGTGCTTACTCTGCATGGACATCATATAGAAATGGAACAATTCTGATCCCTTGGGGTTAATTTCAGTGTGGGTAAGTTATGCTTTCTCAAGTTTTATTAGTTCCCAATACATCAGTGTACTCATAATTTGTTTTTCTGTATAAGAAACATGTTGAAAACCAAAATTTGATTACTTCCTAGGACTTCAGAGAATGTACAGAACTATAAGGAAAATTAAAACTTTTTTGTATATAGCAAAAACCCCTTGAGATTCTGAATGCAAGCTTTGGAAGCAGGTAACAGCTCCAACCTCACAGTTAAAATGGGGAAAATGGAACTGAGGAGAAAAACTAATTTAGTATGAAGTAATTTGTGTTTAATGATAAGTTAATTTCAGTGCTCCATGGCAGCAACGGGAAATCAGATTAACTCTGGGTGAATAGGTTGTTTCCTTAAATCCCAGAAGGCCACATGTCTGTATTGGCTTAAATAGCTACAGGTCACATGGTGCTCAGACGTCTAGGAAGAGTTGAGGACCGTGTAGCATAGAAGTTCTACAAGTGCTTTGTGTATGTTCTCAAAGCACAGCTTTACATGTAGTCGTGAAATCCATAGATTGCATAAGACAAACTGAACTTTTAATTGAGCAGGAAATCCAAAAACAAGAAGTTACCATTGCCTTCTGCTTCTCTTCTTTTGTGGAAGCAGTACAGTGGAAGTGTTTGTTCCTTGGCTTTAGATCCTGGTGACTCTTGCTGGGTCATTGCCCTTTTCTGAAGAGGAAACTGTTAAAACTCCTCATGTTGAAAGTGAACAGAAAGTCTGCCCTGTAGGATGAGCTTGCAGCACGTCCAGAGCAGGGTTCTAAGGGATATTTCCCTCAAAGGAAAGACTTGTGTCGCAGCTGAGTCTGAAAATACAATGAAGAATATGTACCAGACTTTCTTTAGAAGTATTGAAATGTATGTGAATTTTAATGGTGGAGGAGCTGTGCTCATTTCCTGGTAATTTTCTAAACTCAAGTGTAAAGTTAGCGCTGACTTGGCACTCAGTAAATACTTAATGAATTAAGTGATCTGTTGTAGCAGAAGTGTATGCCAAAACAAATGTAACCGGTCAGGATTTTAGTTAATTTTTATCAGCTCCCCTGGATTTCAGAGAGTCTTCACCTAGAATAGGAATGTAGTTAGAGAGTAGCAGGAGGGAGATGGTGTTTAGTACAGTTCTAGAAAGTACCCCTATCTTAAGCCACACTCTCAAGACTCAGCCTAAGAGTCTTAATTTGTGTTGACCACTTATATATTACGTGAAAAAGGAACAGCCTCACTCAGCTGTGAGCATGCTAAGTTTGATGCCAGCCCTAACTACATAATAGGATCTGTCAAAACAAAAAGTGAAGGTTCACCCTCATTTAAAGAGTCTTTTGGGTTTGGGGTGTTGCTTGTTTCTAAAGCACATGCTTAGCATTCAGAAGGCCCTGGGTTTGGGTCCCAGCCCCTCCCAAGCTACTCTTGATAAATGTCCTCTGGACCACCTGGTTTGGGACTCAGTACATAATAAGTATTTATATTGGCTTTCATTCAAAGCAGCTTAGGAAAGCCTATTTGATTTTAAAGTCAAAACTTAACATTAAACAAAAAATGATTTGAAATTGTGTTTTTATCTTCTTTTGCTTATGGTTCAGGAAAAAAGCAAATTCATAGACAGATGAAAAATAGCTTTTCTGAGACAGTAGAACTATGGCAGTGAATGGGTTCTTCATTCCCTACATTTTGCTCTAAAACCTATGATACCTCTAACATAACAGGGCAAGGACTGAGGAGTAGGAAAAAGGGCAAGGAATGTTCAGGTAATGGCTGGACAGGAAGAAGCAAGGAAACAAGAGGCGGAGTCTTTAGAAGGGCTGTTACCAGAGGAAAATGGGTGCCTGAGCAGTGTGTCACCGCATTGCTGGCTATAAAAACAAAGCCAGGTGAGAACTGGGTACTTTTGCCCCCAAAAGAGTGATGGCAGAAGAAAGGTTGGGCTAGCTTATTCCTTGCTAACTCTTAAGATCAAGTTAGCGAGGAACACACTTACTTGCCTCTCATGAGACAAGCATTGGATAAATATATCCGAGTATATTTTTTTAATTGTTACATTCAATAAATGTGTAATGCTGCCTTCTGAAGTCATGGAATTCATATGGTGAAGAACAGTGGCTGTTGGCATGATAACAAGTCTAAAAGCTGGCTTCTGTGCACACAGACCTTGCCCGAGTTAGCACATTTGACACAGTTAGAGGGGAGGCTTTGTGACTGAAGCTAGACCTTGGAAGTGTAGGTGAGATTCCTAAATGAGGCAGAGTGAGTCGGGAACAGCAAGAACCAAGGGGGCAGTGCTGAGAAAGAGTACGGTGAATGAGGTGATGGGAAGGTATTGGCTATGCTGTGAAATAATCAGGCAGTAAAACTGAGTCATTTGGAGGTGGGGATTTAGCTCAGGGCTGTTACCCCTGCCTCCCAAGCTGAATTCCTGAATTCAGTCCCTGGTCCTAAGAAAAAAAACTGAGTTAGTCAAGTGAGATAAGACAGAAGAAAAACTTTTACACCTAAAATACTTACCCTCTTGAATTGGTGGACAGTAACGAGATGTGTCAGCAGCTCTACAGAGGAATGCTGTCCTTTGTCCACCTCATACCATACCGGCAGTCATTTGGGAAGGACAGGCTGCTAGAAGCTGATTCCACAGCTCTTTTGAAACAGACACCCTGACGTCTTAACCATAACTATTACATGACTGACCAGAGCTGCAGAAAGGATAGATGTCACAAAAAACCTCTCCGGCTGTTCATAAATCTATGGTGGACAGAGAACAGGTAAGCCAGAAATTTGCTGTCCCCTGAAGGTAACAAGAAAAATAATACAGAGAAATCAAGGCTTTGTTTGTATTTTTTTTGAGACAGGGTCTCACTTTGAGGTTCAGGCTGGCCCCAAACTCACTAGGTAGCCCAGGCTTACCTCGAACTCATACCAGTCCTCCTGCCTCTGCCTCCTGAGTGCTGAGATTACAGGAGTGAGCCACCACGCCCAGCATTGTGATATGTGGTTACTGGAGATCAAACTTGGGACCTTGGGCTTTCCAGGCAGACACTGGAACCACTGAGCTAAACCCCCAGCCCAAAAACATGTTCTTGAAAGGAAAAAGTTTCCTCTGGATGTAATGCTAATCGGATTAAAGAAACCAAGTAGATTTATCAAGTTTGAGATCCAGAAACCTCATGAAGAAAGGGCAGTCTAGAGGCCATTACTTCCCATGTGGTGCTTGCAGCAGCATTGAGCGTCTGAGAGGACGGCCCATCAGAGCAAGTCTGCTCACAGCATGCCTGACCCCCTCATCACACCGCGTCAGCCTTAGGGAAAGCCAGGTTTCATGCTGGATCTACCGGGCAGCTTTTTAAATGGATCTTTTGATAGCAGTGAGCAAAATGAGCGAGTGCGTTCCTCAGAAGCCCACCAAGAATTGGGAAAGAACTCACTGCTCTGGAGCATAGCTTCCTCTGTTACACTGGAAGCTGTGCGTGGTGCCCAGAGAGGGAACACAGATAGTCTAGTTGTAGTCACTCAAGGAAGAGAATGAAGGAAGCTCCGACTTGGTTTAGACTGATCAAAGCAAGCAAGAATGCTGACTCTGCGTGGTTTCCGAATGGACAAATGCCTTCTGCCTTGGGGTGGGGCTTTGTGTACCTTCAGCAGGGACAGGGTGTGTAATGACTCTGAAAGATGCGTGTTAGATGTCCTCCACAGCCTGCATTGAGTGTGCATTGCTAGGTTGCAGTATAGCTGCTTGCAGGCAGTTGTGCTTTAGGACCATGTGGGAAAATGGAAACTAGTGCGCCCAGGGTGGGACCTCATCTCATTTGGTAAAGGCTTCCAAAGGGGTTACAGATGGAAAGAAAGACAAATAGTGACCTCAGTGGGGAGACAGAGCAGCAGAGGAGTAGTCAGTAGTAGCCAAAAGGAAGCTAAGAATAGCAGGATATTGGTGAATAAGATTTTGTTGTTGTTGTTCTGTAAGTAGCAATAACATTTGGTCTTGCGTATGACAAGGGAAATAGTCTGTAAATTTTTAGTACCACTATGTTAAAGCTGTACTTGAGTTAGCCAGTTATAAGTAGCACCTGGGATCTTTACAAATCCTCAGAAATCCTCTTTCCCCAGCCTGTTCCCAAGGCCTAGGAAACTATATAATTAACAAGTGTGTCAGATAATTTATATTCTTAGCCAAATTCAGGAAGCATCACCTTAAACCAACTCAGTAAGCATTAATATTGGAAAGTTGTTGTAACTTAAAGCTAATGTGGTGTTGGAATTTACCCATGTGACTAATAGACAGTATTTGTCATGTGGCAGAGGAAGTATGGTACATGTGAATGTTGTCACATTTTACCTTAACCTTGTGTAGGCTTAGCCTGTCCTGGAAAGGTACTCGGAGGTAGGTACCATGGTGTGGAAATAAAGGCAGACTTCAGACTAAGCAATGTTCAAGCCCTTGAAGGATAGAGTGGATGTGTCTTGCACCTCCACCTCTTTTCTGATTGTCTTGCCCCACTTTATTCTCATTTTTCTTCCTATTCCCTCCATTACCCCTGACAGAATAGAACCTTGAGTGAACCTTGGGCCACACGAATGCTCTGAGTTTTTCTTAAACATGAATTCACTTGCTAAGTGTAAGATAACACGCATACAAGCTGGCCAGCTCGCTGGTCCCGTGTAACACTGCAGCTTGGTTTTCCTTTCCACGGTCTCATGTGAGTTAACTTCATGTGGTCCAGACATAGCAACATCTTCCACCTGTTTTAATCTCATCCCTTCATTTTCTGCAGTAGGCGCCAAGCTTGAGGGTCCTCCTCCTCCCATAACTCCTCATCCTCAGAGTTTCTTTCTCTTTCGTCATCATGGAAAGTGGTTGGTGGTTGTTAGTATTTCTCTCTAAATACTCACCTTCATCCTAGCACAGTGGCTGTGCTATAGTCCAAAAGACTTTGGGTGTAGAACTGAAGTTCATACACAGTAATTAGGATCTTGATTTTGTTTCCTATCCTATCATAAAGATTCCTTCTAATTTGTAGGCTATCTAGGTAGGACATCCTTAGTACTTTTGGTATTTGTGTTTCCTTTCTAGGAGTATATGTCCGTGAGCCAACTTACCGTCTAAGAATATTTACATGTGGTGTGGCACATGCCCATAATCCCAGCTACTTGGGAGCCTGAAGCACGAGAAGCAAAGGTTTGAGGACAGTCTGGGCAACTTAGTGTGACCCTCTGTTCCGAAGAAAAGAAAAAAAATGTTTATATGTGTCTTCAAAGTACCGATACTTCTTCTGCTACCTTTGTGGAAATCAAGTTGTATATAGATTTCATCAAAAATCAACCTAAATAAGGGCTGGGGAGTTAGCTCAGTGGTTCCGGCTCCTGTCTTGCAAGCGCAAGGGCCCGGGTTCAATTCCCCGGTAACCACATACCATACTGGGCGTGGAGACTCACACCCAGCAGCAACCAGTACCACATACCACAGTGCCGGATGTGGTGGCTCACATCTGTGATCCCAGTACTCAGGAGGCAGACGCAGGAGGATTGCTGTGAAGTGAGTTTGAGGCTTGAGCTCAGGGCCAGCCTTAACCACAAAGCAAGACCCTGTCTCAAAAAACCTGAAAAAAAAAATCAATCTAAATAAGAGAAATAACTTAGAAGAAAGATGTCTTTTCCCTTTGATGGCTATGTTCTCCTTATATAGGTCCTTATAAGGTCCTTTTTTATGGCCTTATGATCCTGTAGAGTAAAACTATACATAACTCAGTTCTTGTTTATTGTTGGAGAATGAAGAATCTCAAAAATATCTAAGATGGGTCAGACATGATGTTGCACACCTGTAATCCCGGCTACTCAGAACAAGGCAGGAAGATTGCAAGTTTTAGGCCAGCTTGGGAAACTTAGAAAGACTGTCTCAAAGTAAAATAGAAGGTCTATCTATGGATGTAGCTCAGTAGTAGAGCAATTAGCTAGCTTGGAGAAAGCTCTGAGATCAGTCCCCCTCCCCTCAAAAAAAATTGGCTTAATTTTAAGCAACTAGAACTTACTTTGTTTCTTCAAACCTTGTTGGCCTAGTTTTTTCCCCAAGTCTGGCCACAGTTAAAAACTAAAGACAAATTATACTGCCCTACAGCCCTGAAAAACATACTGTAAATAGGGAAGGGTTGAAGGGAGCGTGGGGGAATGGGGGAGAATCAAGAAGCATGATACAAATGTATAGGTACAAATTTCCCAATGCTGAATGTAATCGTAATGTACACCTAAAATGTACAAACTCATTGAATAAAAAAGAAAACCTGTACTCTAGGTAGGAAAGTCAGAAACACATGAAAGTAAGCCAAGTGTGTCAGAGCAAAGGCATGATACAAGTAAACCTTAACTCCTAGTAACAAAAGTTTGATAATTTGGGGCTGGGGATTTAGCTCAGTTCTTCCAGCGCCTGCCTTGCAAGTGAAAGGGCCTGGGTTTGATCCCTGGTAACCACATACAATGATGTCAAGCCTGGAGAATCACACCCACCAGTAATCAGAACCACATACTACAGTGCCCGGTATGGTGGCTCACACCTGTAATCCCAGCACTCGGGAGGCAGAGGCAGGAGGATTGCTGTGAGTTCAAGGCTGAACTCAGGGCCAGCCTGAACTACAAAAGTGAGTTCCCCCTGCCCTTCAAAACTGATGATTTATAAACTTGTGTGGAGCTTTGATTACTTCTCTCCAAGGGAAAGTTTCTAACCACTCTTCTCCTGAGATAAACACACACACACACACACACACACACACACACAATCTGCTACTGTTTCTCATTTACCCCCACGCATGTTCTTCTGTGAGCTCTCTAGTTCTTTTCCACACTGTCATGCTTCCTCGTTACTTCTCCTGAGCATCTCCTGAGATTTTCTCAAGGATATGCTCACTCTGAGTTACACAGTAGATAGGACAGTGGACCAGGCGGGCATCAGAGGCTGGTATAAAATTGGAGTCAAACTCTCGAGCGCGGGGGGTTCCGCTCTGTAGATATTAGAAGGGGGGGATCTGAGTTTATCTTCTAGGAGGTAGAGCAGCTTGTTTTCTGCTACATCTTGCAGCATCAGTCTATACCTCACGTTTCCCACATCCTCCTTCCTCTGCTGTTAGCAGACGTGAAGCCAGCTATTGGCCTCAGTCTCGCACGTGGCGCAGGCCCTAGCTATGACCCACACATTCATGTGCTACCTGAGCTCTTATACTGTAGGAAGGCACAGCTGCACATGAATGGCACCTGCTGGGCTCCCTTCAGCACACCCTTGGTCCTTTGGTGATATGGAAGTTATTCTTACTTCAGGGTTTGGCCACACTGGTGCACCTACATGAGCCTGTTTGGATTTCTGGACAAGTAAGCACCTTGACTCTTACAGTTTCTCCTGCCGCCAGTCTCACCGATCTGTTAGGCTTCTGTCTTAGAAACTACCAGAAACTAACTTTCCAAACTGTCAAGCTCCCTCTGAGCTCTGCCTGAATACACTGCTTTCTTCTTTCTCCTTATTTCTATAGCCTTAAGGCCCATAGGGAAGTTGATCTTCTGTTCCTTCAGTTTTACCTGGTCACAAACCCTTCTACGCTGCCTGTCCCTCTAGGAAATAAGGTTCTGAAATGGGGTCCCCCTCCTGGTTATTTGGGGGTCCCATTCCTGAATTTAGAGCACATTTGTGTGTTATCACTGACTATCACCACCCTCGCTCCACACAGCAGGTAGCTGGTTGGCACGGTTGTGCTCCACTGAGACCTCCGCCATCTGGTTTGGGGATTGGCCTTCAAAGCTGGCTCATGTTGGAGAAGTCAGGCTCAAGTCTGTCTTTTCTGCTCAACACTAGACTTAAAAATAAATGTTCACCAAAAGAATATGTTTGAATTTTTTGTGGAAACTCCTTGTTCTTGGACCATGCAAATAAGAATCAGGCAGGCATTGGGAGGCTTCTCCAGAGGGGGAGTGTGGATGCTCTGTCGAGGTATGCGTGGGACCTGCGGAGACTGCGTCCGTGGGAGAGGCCGCGGACATGCCTCACTTGTTGCTGAGCCACGCCAGTGCAGAGTCTGTGGTTTTGCCTGTTTGAAACTTGATAGTAGTGAAATTTAGAGCAAAGTACTGGTCCAGAAAGATGTCTGGTGAGTGTCCGTCCGTGTATTAAACTCACTCTCTTTCATTTCAGATTTGTCCGATCTGTGCAGCGTTACCTGGCGGCGACCCTAATCATGTCACGGATGACTTTGCAGCTCATCTCACACTTGAGCACAGAGCCCCTAGAGATTTAATATCCTTTCAAGAGGCTACGCGGGAAGGAAGTGTTTGTGCCGTTTGCCATTTTGATTATTCTTAAGCATCCTATCCCTAGAGAAAAATTAATCTCCAGAGTATTTTTATTCATTTGAAAATCCTTTTCCTAAAAGTGACTTGGGGTAGAGAAATACTTCTTTTTTTCTCTTTCTATGTACTTAATAACTATTATATAAACCATGTTTGTAAAGTGAAACTTGAGTGGTTCATTACTTCAGTTATCAGAATTTTAAAGGCAAGTCTTTGAGGAAAATGATTTCATCCAAAAGAGGAAACTCTTACTCCAAATGATGACTGAATTGGTGCAGTGTAGAGAGGCTTTCTGTCCTCCTCTGCGTTCCTCCGTCTCCTTCCTCTGTTGTGGAGGGTGTCATTCTGGGGTGGGAGGTCCTTTCCCTTTTGGGGTCCCCTTCTCCAGAGGCCATTTCTGGCCCAGGAAGAAGGTCAGGTCTCACTGCGAACTGTTCTCCCACTCTCGTTCTGTGTGCCCTTCCTGTCTGTCAAGAGTCCCTTTCGGTATCCCTGAGAAGACTAGCTTCCCAGAGCAGTTACTTTCGTGCATTCATTGCTTCTGCTTTCTGGTTATGAGCTATTTTTCTCAAACTCTCACCTATTAGGTTTCTGTTCTTTTAACCAGAGACTCAGTGTTCATTGCAGTTTGAAGCAGTTTGAGAGCTAAATGGAACTTTCTCTCTCTGTTAGACTTTGTTCTCATATCTTTGAGTGCTTCTGGTAATCATAGCCCACCCTTCAGCCTGTTGGGAACAAACCAGTGATTTTCTGGTTCTAGAGCTCCCACCCCTACTCAAAATACCACTTTTCTAATTGGGAATGCAATTTTCTTTAGATGTAGGGGAAGGCAAATGAAAAATTATGGGAAGATGAAGTCAGCACCAGCCGGAGATAGGAGAGGCATAAGCCAGGACTCAGGGATGAGGGAGCTGGCGAGGCTCCTCTCTCCCTTTTGCAGGGGATGCTGAGAACCACAGGAGAAAGTAGAATGAAAAGCTCAAGTGAGCCAAAAGTATTGAAACCTTGGCTGTGCATTTTGTATTTTTTAAAAATCCTTTACAAATACCCAGAAGGGTTAAGCTTGATCCACAGTCCATTCCATCTTTACAGAGAAAAACTAAGAAAATAATTTTAAGTCAAGCTGATATCCTAAGTTTTTTCAGCAAATTCTGGGGCCTCAGATAGTACCAGTGTATCCCAGTCTACCTATGTCCAGTTTCACAAGTGTTCTAGAGATGTCCCTAGGAAAAAAGATTAAGTTACGCAAACTTTAAAAATAAGAAAAGACATGTTATATTTCTGATTTGTTAGCCATGCTGGAGCAGCACTCATGTTGCTATGGCTGTTATCCTGGAAGCACACATTGTTCAGGTACTTATGTCATCCGTGTGTGCAGGAAGTTCAGCTGTGTTACCTTAGGGTGTGCTCTCAGTGTGTGCAGGTGTATGCCAGACTCGTTTTTTTTCTCAGTCTTTGATGGGAGTCACCCTAAAGTGTGCTCCACACCTAGCTGCTTCTTAAAAAACAAAACCTAACAGTCACAGCTTACTTTCTGTAGAGCCTAGACCATCACACAGATAGAGCCGTGAAACCAGGTAGGTTACAATGGTACCTGAATGAATGCCTGTGGAGGCACTCACCCTGTCCCAGATGACTAGGACCATCTGAAAATCCAGAAGCCAGCACAACAGTAATCTGCATGAGGTTGCTGTGTTTGCCACTTTGAAAGAAAATTTCCTTCTACAATATCTGGGCACACACAGGCACCCACATGCACCTGCTTGGAAACTGAGGTTGTCTACATGAATTGTGGGGTATTTTGGTTTTTGTTGGCTAGAAACTGAACTAGGCCTTGCTTCATGATAGGCAAATGCTCTGCCACTGAACTGTGTCTCCAGCCCTTTTAATATGGAAACCAGACTTCCCTATATTGTCCAAGCTGGCTTTGAACTTTTAATCCTCTTGCCTCAGCCTTAAGAACTGGGCCAACAGAAGTGTCATACTTGGCTTGTCTTCCTGATGTTTTTCTTTGCTGTTTGCTTTGGATTTAGTTTTTTTGAGACAGAATCTCATTTGTCATTCAGGCTGGTCCTAAACTCAGCCTCCAACTTAGCAATCCTCCTGCCTCTGATTCCTGAGTGCTAGGATTAAGGCATGAGCCACCACGCCCGGCATTGAGGTATATGGTACTGATTGCTAGTGGACAAGAGTCAGCACACCCAGCGTCACAACGGGATCGAACCTGGGCCCTTCCCCTTGGAAGACAAGTGCCAGAACCACAGAGCTAAATCCTCAGTTTTATTTATTTTTGAGACAAAGTCTTGGTATTGCCCAAGTTGACCTTGAGCTCATCAACTCTCACAACCCTCCCAAGGAGCTGGGATTGCATATGTCCACCACCAAACCTGGCTTGTCTTCACAAGTTTTGACAGCTACTCAAGACCTTCAGCTTGACTTAGACGTATGGGATGGAAGAGAGCGCAGGATGTCTGACTTCTTGATAAATGTCGTTTTATAATAATACAATCTTGCCAAATATAAAAACTGATACTTAATTGTTGTAGTTACTTGGATTACATAAACAAAGGAAATGCAGTACTGTAATTAGAATCGTGGCAGTTTTCCCCGTGTGTCTGCCCAGGCCAAGCCTTTGACCTTACCTGACTGTCCTACTCTGAAGCCAAGGGAGAAATTTCTCTTTTCCCAGAAAATCTTTATTTTTATTTTTTGTGTTTTTGCAACACTGGGATTTGTACCAATGGTGCCAACACATGATAGACAAGTACTTTACCACGTCCTCAGCCCTCAAAGACATTTTTCTAACCTTGTGCACATGACGCACACACACAATTTTTCTTTAGGTATAATATATTTTTTTATATTTTTCAGGGTTAACTGGCTTAATTAATAGAGTTAAGATATTCTAAATCTATTTTAAAATGCTGACAATTTAGGACATTGGTGGGTTTAGCTAACAGGGCACTTTGCTTGTTTTCTCCGTTCTGTGAAATACTTGACACTTTCCTTAACTTTTGAGTTATGATGAATCGAGTGGTGTCCGACATGTACGTAGAATGTTTCACCCTGGCCGGGGACTAGGAGGTCCTCGTGCTCGTAGATCAAACATGCACTTTACTAGCAGTTCTACTGGTGGACTTTCTTCTTCTCAGAGTTCATATTCTCCAAGCAATAGGGAAGCCATGGATCCTATAGCTGGTAAGTTAGTTTCACCTTCAAAAACAAAATAGTAGAGAGACAGGGAGCAGCTCTTAAAACGCTTTTGTGATTCATAGTCTTAGTCTTACTTTTGATCATCTGCCTGTTTTCTTCACAAAAATCCCCTTTTTGGTTTTTTGAGACAAGGTGTTACTGCTTAGTGTAGCCCGCCTTGAAGTTACTGCCTTGTAGCCCATCTTCTGATCCATCTGCCTCAACATCCCCAGTACCAGTAGCAGAAATGAACCACAACTCTTTCTTTTCTTTTTTTTTTTTTTTTTAGGTTTTTGGAGACAGGGTCTCGCTTTGTGGTTCAGGCTGGCCCTGAGCTCAGCCTCCAACTCACATCACGGCAATCCTCCTGCCTCTGCCTCCCAAGTGCTGGGATTACAGGCGTGAGCCACCACGCCCGGCACTGTGGTATGTGGTACTGGTTGCTGCTGGGCGTGAGTCTCCACACCCAGTATTGTTATGTGGTTACCGGGGAATCGAACCCGGGCCCTTGCGCTTGCAAGACAGGCGCCGGAACCACTGAGCTAACTCCCCGGCCC
>PVIR01040916.1:0-13042 GCA_004026965.1 Petromus typicus
GCTTTTATTAGTTTGAGATACAGACCATCTATTCGGATCTTCTGTAGAGTTTTGAACATAAATGGATGTTGTACTTTGTGAAACGCTTTTCTGCATCAATTGAGATGACCATATGATTTTTGTCCTTAAACCTGTTAATATAGTGTATAACATTGATTGATTTACGTATGTTGAACCATCCTTGCATCCCTGGGATGAATCCAACTTGGTCAGGGTGTATAATCTTTTCGATAACTCTCTGTATTCTGTTTGCCAGGATCTTATTGAGGATTTTGGGATCAATATTCATTAGAGATATTGGCCTGTAGTTCCCTTTTTTGGTTGGGTCTTTCTCTGCTTTTGGAATCAGGGTAATGGTTGCTTCCAGGAATGAGTTTGGGAGTACTGCTTCCTTTTCAATTTCATTGAAGAGTTTCAGAAGTAGAGGCACTAACTCTTCTTTAAAAGTTTTATAGAATTCAGCAGTAAAACCATCAGGTCCAGGGCTTTTCTTTGTTGGCTAGTTTTTAATTACATTTTCAATTTCACAGATTGTTATTGGGGCATTTAACATTTCTACATCTTCTTTATTCAGCTTTGGGAGTTCATGTGTGTCTAGAAATCTATCCATTTCTTCTACATTTTCCATTTTATTGAAGTATAAATTTTCAAGGTAGGTGTTTATTATACTCTGGACTTCCTCTGGGTTGGTAGTAATTTCTCTGTTCTCATTCCTAATAGCATAGATATGGGCCTTTTCCTTCCTTTGTTTAATGAGGTTGGCTAAGGGTCTATCAATTTTGTTTATCCTCTCAAAGAACCAACTTTTTGATTCATTGATTTTTTGAACCGTTCTTTTGGTTTCTATAGCATTAATTTCTGCCCTGATCCTTATAATTTCTTGCCTAGTGCGAGCTTTGGGTTTGTTTTTTCTCTTCTCTTTCTAGTCGCTTGAGGTGCAGCATTAAATTGTTTATTTGAGCTTGCTCCATTCTCTGCATGTAGGCTTTCACTGCTATGAATTTTCCTCATAGAACTGCTTTTATTGTGTCCCATAAATTTCTATATGTTGTACTGGGGTTATCGTTTACTTGTAAGAACTGCTCAATTTCTTCTCCAATTTCTTCTGTGACCCATTGGTTGGTCAGCAGAATGTTGTTCAGTTTCCACGTGTTTGTGAATATCCTGGGCTTTCCTTTGCTATTCAGCTCCAATTTCAGGGCACTATGGTCTGACAGTATACAAGGGATAACTTCAATTCCTTTATATTTGCTTAAACCTGTTCTATGAACGAGCATGTGGTCTATTTTGGAGAATGATCCATGAGCAGCTGAGAAGAATGTAAATTCTGACTTTGTGGGGTGAAATACACTATAGGCATCTATTAAGTCCATTTGCTAAAGTGTCTGGTTGAGCTCAAGGATTTCCTCAGTGACTTTTTGTCCAGTTGATCTCTCTCTTTGTGACAGTGGGGTATTGAAGTCCTCTATCATTATTGTATTGGAGTTTATCTGGCTTTTCAAGTCCATTAATATTTGTTTTATATAGTTGGGTGCATTAGAATTTGGAGCATAGATATTTAAGACTGTGATTTCTGTCTCTTGCATTTTTCCCTGAACTAAAAGATAGTGTCCATCTTTATCTCTCTTTATCAGTTTTTGCTTGAAGTCTATTTTGTCTGCAAATAAAATCGCCACTCCTGCTTTCTTGCTGTTTCCTGTCGCATGGAGTACTGCTTTCCATCCCTTTACTTTTAGTCCATGGGTTTCTTTCTGAATTAGGTGTGTTTCTTGTATTCAGCAGATTGCAGGATCTTGCTTTTTGATACACTCTGCCAGTCTGTATCTCTTAATTGATGCGTCGAGTCCATTGACATTAATCATTATGACTGATATAGGTAAATTTAGTGCTGCCATGTTTTCCTGTTCTTGGCTGTGTTATTCTACTTTTGCCCTTTTCCCATTAGTTTCTTATTTGGTCCCATGGTTGACTCAGTTAGGTCTCATGGATTTGTAACTTTCCTTATTTTTCTCCAAGATCTTCTTTAAAATGTTTTGGAGCACAGGTTTCGTATTTGTGAAAATTTTCAGGTGTTCTTTGCCATGAAAGTATCTTATTGCTCCATCCATCTTGAAGGATAGTTTTGCAGGATACATCAGTCTGGGTTGGAAGTTGTTTTCCTTTAGGGCTTGGAAGACTTCACTCCAGGCTCTTCTTGCATTGAGTGTTTGAGTTGAGAAGTCTGCTGTGATCCTGACGGGTTTCTCTTGGAATGTAACTGTTTTCTTTTCTCTGGCTGCTTTCAGTATTACATTCATTTTTTGGATATCTGGGACTTTTATGATTATATGCCTAGGTGTAGATTTTTTCATGTCACAGGCATGTGGCATTCTGTATGCTTCATATATTTGTATGTCCAATATCTACCTTTTTCTGTGAAGTTTTCTGCCATTATCTCTGTGAATAGCTTTGTGATGTCTTTAGTATTGTCTCCTGCTTCCTCAGTGACTCCAATCAATCTTACATTATTCTTCTTTGAATCTTCTAGGAGCTGTTGGATTGACTTTTCATGATCACTTGCTTTTTTCCATAGATTATGCCTTTCCAGTTCACTGGTTGAGATCCTGTGTTCTAGTTCTGAAATTCGGTCTTCTGCCAAATTCATTCTATTGCGCAAACTTTCATTTTCTTTCTTAATTTCCTGGGCTTCTGCTTGTAGGTGTTTAAAAGTTTCCATTGCTTTTTGCTATCTTGGATTCTATCAACTCCATGATTTCCTCTTTAGCTTTATTAATTATCATGTTGACAGTGTCCAATATCTCTGCTTTCATCTCAGAGATCAGTTCTGATTTCCATTTTACTAAATCTGCTTTGGTTACCGTTTCCGAGGGCCCTGGAGACTGGGTTTCAAACTTCTCTATTTCCCTTCCTCCTGTGTTACCTTGAGGTGAGGATCTTTGTATCTGAGACTTTGAGTGTTTCCTCATCTCTGACCTGCCCTGTTTTCTGGTGCTGTTTGTTGCAAGTCACTTTCCTCCTAATAGTTAGGAACCTTAAAATGTGTTTCCTGGGTTGCTCTTTACAGTCTGTATTGGGACCTAAAGAAAAACCCCTAGTCCTGTCACACCATATGAGGCACTCAATCAATACAGCAGAACACCTTCTCCTGTCTGCTTTAGAGGCAGGAAGGCTCTGGCTCCTGAACTGCTACAATAGCGCTGCCTGAGGTTCCAATGGGCCTGCCTGCTCACCAGTACAGAGTCTCTGGGCTCACTTGTGCAGTTGGCCTGGAGGCCAGTAGGCTGGAGGTCCTGTGCAGCTGCAATGGTAGGGGCTGATCTTCCAACAGGCCCACCTACTCACCAATACAATGTGACTGGATGTGCTTCTGTAGTTGCTGTGGAGAAAGTCAGACTCTAACCTGCTAACCTCAGTCCCTATGCACTCTTCCAGCGTGGGCCTGGAGGCCAGGAAGGTCCAACTCTGGAGCAGATTTGGTGGCACAGTCGCCATTTCCCAAGCTGCCCGCTGCTAACCTCAGTTCCTGGGTGCTCTTCCGGCGTGGGCCTGGAGGCCAGTAAGCTCTAACCCAAGCACAGGTTCGGTGACGCAGATTAAGTAGTGCATTCGCCATTTCCCGAGCCAACCACTGCTAAACTTAGTCCCTAGGCGCCCTTCCGGCATTGGCCTGGAGGCCAGTAAGCTCTAATCCTGGCCGTAAATAAACATTCTTAATACTCATTGCACTCTACTAACACCATTTTCTCAGATGTCCAGGGAAACTGTTCCCTACTAGTAAAATTAATTTCCGGCCAATTTTCATGTATTCATTCACCTGATGGTATTTTCCATTGGGCTTCATCAGTGTTAATAAAGACAAATATTTCCATTAAAGGATTCGTTTTCTAATAGGCTCTACATAAGCTACTGGGATAGGCCAGCATCCCCACAGTAATCACAATTCCTACAAAACAATGTCCTTAAATATCTTCCAGCATAGATTGCATCTAGATTAAAACAGCTATTGACCTTTAAATATAATTTTGCAATTCAAGTCTTTCAAGTGCTGCTGACCCCAAAGAATGTATCAAAAAATATATTTGCCTTACTGAGTAATAATTTGCTTTCAATAATGCGCTTTAAAGGTCTTCTTTCACTCTTGGGTCATTGCTGTTTTAGTGCTTTTTGAAGTCTGCAATATATCTTCAATATGTATTCATAATTCTTAAATTATCTTATGTGTTTGACAAGTTCTACAGTATCTTATGATTTTCTCTGGAAATTAGCACATTATTGATGTATTTTCTTTACCTTTTTTTTTTTTAAAGCTTTTTGAGACAGGGTCTCGCTTTGTAGTTCAGGCTGGCACTGAGCTCACTATGTAGCCCAGGCTAGCCTGGAACTCATGGCAATCCTCCTGTCTTTGCCTCCCAAGTTCTGGGATTACAGGTGTGAGCCACCATGCCCAGCACCATGGTATGTGGTATTGGGGATTGAACTTGGGTGCCTTAAAGGATGAACAAAATATCAGGAGTCTGCCTCCCACCCTGTAGGAATTTGGGGCAATCTTGTGCTTGCTAGGCAGGTGCTGGAATCACTGAGCTAAATCTCTGGCCCAAATGATACATTTACTTTTCCTTTGTCTTACAAAGAAAAACAGGCCTGCCATCAGACACTCATGTGTTGCAGCATAAAGAATATTACTACTATAAAAAATATACTCCCTAATCCTAACTTAATGGTGGGTAAGTGATGTCTAAAATGTTATAGACCTTGGTTTTCATGATACAAATAAGGAAGAGCCATCCACTGGCTGAGAAAAGTATTAACATTTTCTATAAGTTTTAAACCACAAAGGAAAGACCTGACTTCAGACTGTTGTCTGCTGATAATTCCCTTATACAGGGAGAAGGCATTAAAACTTGCTATTATGGAAAGACATATATACTGATCTCTATTTTTCTGGCCAATAACATGGATTTCAGAGATACAAGAAAAATAATTCACTTGTGACTGGTTAGACAACATGTAATTGCCTAGTAAAAATCAATGTGGTAGAGAGACAGCATGTATCACAGTTAATACTCAAGTGATTTCTAGCTTGAAAAAAACACAAGAAATGGGGAGCCTATCAGCAGTGCTCATTTGTTCTATAAAAGCAAATGGAGGCCATGACAAAAAAGTATGAAAGTGTAGGGTGGGAAGGAGAATGGGAAGAATAGGAATTAAGTCATGTCATGCACTGGTACAAATTTTTATTGTCGATTATGATCATGAAGTATATATAAAAGGTACCAAAAATCAATTAACTAAAAATATTTACAGCTTATATTTGAATTCTAGAGAGAAGAGAGACGATATTAAAATAGGAACCATTCTCCAGTAAGAGAATTTGAATGTCTGCACATTTTCCCTCCTAATCTTAAAATATTTCCAGCAATTTATAGTGAAAGGTATGACCCAAGTATAAAGAAGAATGAGAGAGGAGGAATGATGTTCAAAGACAGCCTGTTCAACTGAATCAAAGACGCTGCAGATGAGTGTAAAAGTGACTCAGAAAGTTAAGACTATGTTCAAAACTCTGTTTCTTCACTCTTTTCCATATGCTGCTTATTTTCAGAAGCAAGTGCATTCAGTTTTGAGTTGGTCTCCCAGCTTTGATGGGCCGGGCCATCCACATTCATTCAGTCTTCTCTGGGGCTATAAGTGTAGATTTATTATATAAAAGGCCATAGTAGGGGGAACATAAGGATGTTACAGTCATAGGTGCCAAACTTATACTAAAAATGGCAATTATTATGTTTTATTTTCTTTCAGGCTTTAAGATATACACCCTGATATACCTACACTGAACTCATCACAAAGGATTGAATGGCAGAGCAAATGCATTTCTTATACACCACCTTTATTAGAAGGCCAATGGCCACTTTGGAAGAGAGTCCAGATACTCTGGAAGTGTGTACCAACTCATCTCTGTGTCATATGACTGTGATGTGGTGTCCAACCCATTCTCATACCCAGGAGACCAATTCAAATGCATACTTACTGCCCTGTGGGAATAAGCAGTATGTGACAGAATGGAAAGAAATACAGTATGAAGTGTATGCTGAGTTGTCAGAGTCACCTCCGTATTCTCTTGTGACATATTTTATTTAATTGGACAACATTTTCTCTTTGATCAGGCATCACAGAACTTGCTTCTGTAACCATACAGGAAAAGAATAATTATAAAGTAATAAATGATAGGAATATTATAAGTCGCTTCATGAATTCTCATTTTGTACTTAGCTCTGGAAATGTTTATTACCTTAAATGTGTGCAAATAGTGTCAGTACTTCCTTTCTATAGTGTAGATTTTACATTTGTATGTAAGAAAATTGTATGCCCATAATCAGCAACAATTTATACACATGAATAAAATGGGTAATTTTTCTTAATCAGTGATTTTGTTAGACATCATTCCCAAAAGATCTCAAGAGGCATTTTAGTATCTGTGGAGAATATCTTTTTAAATTTAAAAAGGTCATAAAAGCACAATAAAATTTAAAATAGCTTTATTTAAAGTAGCAATACTGATGCACCTTCTCAATCCTGCTTAGTTGAGTAAGATGAGTTATCATGTACTAACGAAGTCAACATCTTTTGTGCCTTTCTATTAGTAATACCATAAGAAAATGATGGCAAGTTTCTGTGAAATCAGACTTTGATACAATATAGAAATAAAATGCTACATGCAGTCATGTGTGAACAATTACCATTATACTGAAACTGCAGTGTCCCATAGTTCATTTACACATGAAAAGGAAGAAATTTCTAACTATGAACTATCCTCAAATTATTAGTGTTTAGTGAGCAAGTAGAAAATTTTACCTTGGTCAGTTCAGCTAACCTCTAAATTGCTACCTAAGCATGTTGGTGATAGCTGTCATTTTCAAATCAGTTTATAAAGACCGAAAAATGCCAAAAAATGCTGAGCTGATATGATGTTGATGACAAAAATTGTTAGGGCCTGTGTCCCTATAGGAAATATCTCTGCATCACAACAGATGACTAGTGGTCAGGGGAAAACAACAAAAGCCACAACTGTGGAAATTTTCATTCTTCTCATGAGGAAATGAAAGGCGTAAAACAACAGAAATTACTTGAGCAAACCTTTCAAAGAAGAGTCGGTCTTAGAGCATCTTAGAAGCTGGCAAAGTTGTTATGATTACGTTGAAACTAACGCACTCAAGAAGAAAAGCATGAAAACATTTCACTAAGTCTTCAAAATTTGTCAGACATGCTTTACAGCAGGGTTGTGCTACAATTCAATACCTACTGCCTGAGGACAGACACACCACATAGGTAACGAATGATTTATGGAGAGCATGCGCACTTCATACCTATTTGTACTTGCTATGGGAAAGCAACCGACGGCCTCTCTGCATAATTCACTAACGACCACCAGGTCCCCGGCATCATGTTTAGGATGAAGCTACACTGCCCAAGGATAACCTTCCTCAGCAGTGAGGGGTAGAGGACAAAATACACTTAAAATTTTTCATTTAGGCCTGAATTTGCTGTAGGGCACAAAGCAAAGGAAAATATTACTGATTAAATAGAGAACAGTTCCTTATTTGGGAGTGTCATAGCTTTACTCACTGGAGAATAGACTTTATGTGTTTTAATCCCTACATGTTCCTTTCACAAGGGGCATTATTTTCAGTTCACCTCAAAGTCTTCTAAAAGAAATCAGGGTATAAATTTCAAATAAACAATTTACTGCCACAACCCTACCTTACCAATTTACTAGAGGCACAAATCATGTTCAGTCACATTTCAATAAACCTGGGCTATCTTTTGACCTTTTGAGAAATGGTGTCAACTCATGCCCCGGAGCCCTGCTTCCCCTGGAAATGGCCACCTCTGAGTAGCCCTGATTGCTGAGTGAGACATCATCACACAGGCTGCGGCAGTCTTTGTGTGGACAGTAAGTGAAGTCCTTTTTAAAAGAGAATTTCTTTTTATCGAATTGTGAGATGGGGATGCAGAAGAGAATACCACCAAAGACAATATGGGCACAAAGATCTCTATGGAACTAGTGCTGCTCCGCCAAGCAAAATGTGCCAGATTAACATTAGCGTCTATGAGACGGATACTGACTGAGATTTTCATGCCTTTTCTTAATGTCCTGCTATAACTGGAAAAATCATCCACAGCAGGAGAATGAGGTGAGCAAGTATTCGCCCATGTATTTGGCACTGGAGAGAAATCACAACGGATGAAAAAAGATTGCTGTTTCCACTCACATAATTCCAAGCATTTAATCATGTTAGAGAATCCCCAAGTCAGAGTAAATTTCAAAATAACTGTCAGAATGGGTACTTTACTGAGGCAAGAGGCAATTCTGTCTAAATGCACCACAGGCATGATTTTATTCTCTATATTCTTTTCTTAGCAGTGATTTTTGTGGCAATTTATATATTAGGCACACATTGGATGCCAACATACCTAAAGAGCCAATTATTTCACTCAGAGAATGCAGGCAAACGAGCCATCAGTTCCACATACAGAAAGCCACTAGTTGTCTGTATTTTCCATTTCTAAGTAGTTGTTTCACCTCTGCAGACTCAGCTTGAAGTTCTTTTCAGCAGAAAGATAACTTTACTCTTTCACAGTGTAGAACTAAAGGAAACTTTAAACTATCAATTACTAAGCATTTATGGAGCACATAAAAATAACAGCTCTGTGCTAAGCAATTAACATGATTTATCTCATTTAGTCTTTCCCATAAGCCTTTGAAGTAGCTGCTCCCTCATCCTCATGAGGCAGAGAAACTGGGTTCTGGAGAAGGGCTCAGCTCTGTAGCAGCAGGCAAGATGGTGAAGCACAGCAGAGTAAAAATACAGAGCAGTGTGATAGAGCCCTCAGGAGTCCAAACACGCTCAGAGAGAAGGGAAGACTACAATAATACTCAGGAAGATCATTGCGGTGGAGGTGGAATGTAAGTCGCAAAATGAATAATGAATAAATAAGAGAAGAAAATATTGTAAGCAAAGATAGCAAAGGCAAACAAATGACACTGATTGATATTAAATCGATAGGCTGATACACACTGATAAATCTAGCATTGAGGATATAATGCCAGGTTTCTGTTTTCCTCCTTTACCATGAGTTCCTAAGATATTGAAATACAGATACATACATACAATGTTGTAGTCTGTAAATGTAATGCATCTGGATCTCAGGGAAAGACAAATATTTGATAGCTCCAAAGATACCTGTTAAACGCTTTACTCTGAGAAAGGCTTCTTATGAAAAAAAATATTTCTTATTATCTGCCTTTTTATTGGCAATGTCAAACATCCTTCACAGTTTCTATTTTGAGTCTCTCTTGCAAGCAATGGATAAGATCTTTCTGACAAGAGGAATTAATTACAAGCTGCAATTTGTGAAGACAGTAACAGGCTGGAATAAAATACCTAGTGCTCGATCTCTAGCACGTGTAATCCCATGTATGATGGGCGGTGCACTTACGTAACTTTGTTGTGCAGCTTCAGTGCGACCTTTTTCATGCTTCTTTCTACACTTAAAAGTGGTCATAAGCAACTCTGCTATTTGATTATTATCTGAACACACATGTACTCCAGAATGGAATAAATAGGCACATTTTTTAAATGTAAAGATTTTGAAGTATATAATGGTTATTTAATTCTATTTTCTGTAGACATGAAAACATTAGGTGAATTTGCCTTACAGCAGCAAACTTTAATCAATATGGTAGGACTTCATCGGTGCACAAATCAATAGTAACTGTAATGTGTTTTCATTATTTTATCCTTATTACTTGTGTTCAGTTTTAGTTTTCTACTTAATCCTTATTTTTTAACCACATGTTAAAAAAGTAAGACAGTGCTTTCCTAATTTCTTTTTAGTGTTTTCCATTACAAAACAATAAACTCATCTTCAAATATACCTATATTAAGGTCATTGTTTAACACATATTTTAACATTTCATTTTCATAATCTGAGAAAAGCGTTTGACCTTAATGTAGGATGAGGTCTGCATACTACAAGTAGTGCTATTTTACACTACTCTATTTGAAACAGTACTACTGTAATCCATGTTTCCAAGCCAATGTGATCCACCAGACCCACTGCCAGATCCCAGGCCTTACACTTCTATCATATTTGTCTGAATCACACAATGCAGTAGTTCTCTACCATCATTGAATTGCATCATTCAGCACTTGATTCCACATTAAGTAATGTTTCCAGACCTACCTCAAAGGTTAAGATAAGACCTTATTTTAATTTGTGGTCACCTCAAACGGCATCTAAGAAGATATAGACAGGAATGTCTGATGGAAAGAGCAGCCACAAGCAATTTTGCATGAGAGTAATGGGATTGTTGTAGGCCATGTGGACTCAAAAGTGTTGTCCATAATTTTAATTAAATGTTTAGAAAACCTCACCTGTGTGAGAACTGTGCTCATACATTACCCTAGAAGAGACTGAGAGTTCTTCATCTCAGTACTACAGTTAGTGATGGCAGATTTTATGTTAGCTTTATGTTTTCACAATTTTTCATTTTATCAGTACCCATTCATAATTCACACAGTTGACACTCATCCTGGGGAGTGGTTGTGTGTACATCTAATAGCTTGTTTTTTATTCGCTTTCCTCCTCCTCTGACTCCCCAGTCATCTTTTTAATACCTGCTGACACTATTTGTCTTACTAAGTGTTATGGATTATAATATTTAATATTTAAATCAATAAGGGTTATTATGTTCCAATACATGGCATCTTTATTCCTGTCATTTCCCCTTCCTTTCTTCCTTGTACCATTTCTCTACTGTGTAAAATCTGTCCCCATTCCTTTCTATCCAAATTTTTCATTTTTTGTTTGTATGTTGGCACATGAAAATGAGGGATACCATCTGATATCAAGCTCCTGTGTCTGACTCACTTCACTCAAAATTATATTTCCTACAAATGCTTAAATTTGTCATTCTTCATAGCCCAGTAATATTCCATTATAGATAGATACTGCAATTTGTTTATACAGTCATCTGTTGAAGTATATACAGGACACTATCAGGATTTAGTTACTGCAAATTGTGCTGCCATAAACATTATTACATAAGTATCTCTGTAGTAAAATGGCTTAAGCACTCTGGGAAAGATACCTAGCCAAAGTATAGCTGGGTCATATGGATTTCTAATTTCAGTCATTTGAGAAATCTCCATAATGATTTCCAGAACGATTGTACAATTAACAATGTAAGAGTTCCTTTTTTGCCACAACCATGTCACCATTTCAATGTGGGATAATGAATCTAATATTGCTTCCCAGTCAGACAAAAGCCATGCCCTATTTGTTTCAGGTTCTAGAACTACATCAGGAATAGAGAATGATATATATTAGGATATTAGAACTGCAAGATACCTTTCCTTCCAGTAAAGAAATCAAAGCTATTGTGAAAATTATGACGTGGAAACAATGATAACATATATTTGCATAGGAAAAATATACGGAGTTAACCAGTAAAACAAAGAATGGCAAGACAAGAGTATATTCTCATACCACTAACCAAGCCTAGATTTAATAAAAACACTTATGCAGAAGATATAATGATCAAAGATTCTTAGTTTTATAATAAATCTGACCCTATCAAGAAATTATAAGACAAGTTATGAAGCCATTAGAAGCAACTTAATGAGTTTCCCTACTATATTATATTGCTACCAAAGAATGAGGGTTAGTATGATAATGCACATGACTCAGCTTCATGAATTTCTGAAATGCTGGATTTTAATACTGCCATGTAAAATCCAAGAGACATAGATATTAGAGATGATAAAAGAAATATCTCATGACCTTGTACAATTGATAAATAATATTAAAATAAAAAGAAATATTACTCTCCCCAGGTAGATACATGAACAATGACTGACAAGTAAAAGTAGCAATGACAAGGTAAATCTTAAAAACAGCCCAAATGTCCATTACCCAGAGACTGGATAAAGATGTGGATTTTGCTGTTGTTGTTTTGAAAAAGGGTCTGCTCTTTATAGTTAAGGCTGGCCCTGAACTCACTATGTAGCCCAGGCAAGCCTTGAACTCACAGCAGTCCTCCTGCCTCTGCTTCCTGAGTGCTGGGATTACAGGCATGAGCCACCACACCTGACACTGTGGTGGGTGGTACTGATTGCTAATGGGTTTGTGTCACCATGCCCAGCACTGTGGTATGTGGTTATCAGGCATCAAAATCATGACTTTGGGCTTGCAAGGCAGATGCTGGAACCACTGAGCTAAGGCCCTAGTCAAGATGTGAGTTTTTAAGAAATAAAATGGAGTATTATTCCACAAAAAATGATAAATTACAGACATTAATAGCTAAATGGATGCACACTGAGACCATACTCATAAGTGAAATAAATAGGACACACATGTGAAATGCCATGTCATTTCTCTAGTAGGAGAAACTGAAGGTATAAATGAGGTTGAAATTGTATAATAGGTATTGTAAAATAGGAAGAAAATTCTCAAAAGAGAAAATAAACTGAAGGGGCAAAGAAAAGCAAAGAAGAGGAATAAAATATATGAAGGTTAAAAGAAAAAATGGAAACAAAGCTTATGTACATAGGCGGGTGGATGTGCTGGAGGGAGGGAAAAGAAATGGAAAAAAAGTAAGAATCAAGATATATCATGTACAATGTAAATGAGTCCTAGCATTGTATGTTATATATTGTGCAATAGAAAATGCTCGATGTAAAATAGGGTGAAAGGGGAAAATGTTGAGATTGTAACAAAACAGTAAGGAAACAAATTTTATGTATATGGGGGGGTGGTAGGGTGGGTAGGGCTATGGGAAAAAATGAGAATTAAGTTGTGTCTTATACTGGTACAAATCCCCATTATGGAGTGCAATCATGATGTGTATATTTAATGTACCAATAAAGATAAAAAAAAGATATATCATGTACAAGTACAAACTCTCAATGAAAAATGTGAAAATAATGGATATTTAAAAGGTAGTAATAAACCCAATTTTTTTTTTTTTTTTTTTTGGTTTTTT